>JAQIWC010000403.1:0-10002 GCA_034694605.1 Folsomia penicula | reverse complement strand
GATTTTGAGATCCTCCTTTCACTTTCACTCAAACCATCCATCCAACTACACTATATTCCAAAATACAAGAATCCAAACCAATTGAGACACACATACCTGATCTGGATTTCATCTGATCTGATATAATTACAGCAATTTATCCAACAAGACCTGATTCAAATCTTTTATTTAAATGATATAATTGACCAACACTCCACCCTCCACTGACCGGCCATCAATTGAACTCTTTAGTTTTTAGAGTTTGCAATTTAAAATTAATTTTACATCTCTGTCGGTTCATCTCCAAATTGCATGCAATGCAGTACAATCGGTCTGAAAATGAGCTATTAAATTGCACCTCACTACAAGGCATACAATACACTACACCCACTTAATTTTTTTCCTTCATCTTTTACTGCCGGTTAAAATGGTGCAATACATTCTAAATATCTGTACCTGGTTGTTTTGCATGACCTGATATTGATGGTGAGCAATTTTTGGCAATCCTCTTCTCTTCCATTGTTAACTTAACATGTTCTTTTATACTCTGTTAATTTTGACAATTAGAGTGGATCATTTTAATAAATCCCTTTTTTTCCTTCACTATTTGTTTTATCCTGTTTGTTGGCATCAACCCGAAGATTAATCATGTTTTCTTTCAGTGCACAAAAATGCACGTATCGGTTTCATTATGTTTGGTACAAATAAATAACTGCAGTGATTTTTTAGCCCAATAAGTATAGCTAATCTTTGATTGGGATGTATATTTTTCTTTGTGTTTTACACAAAACAATGGGCAATGGTTCCACTACAATCTGCACAATTGCCTTGTGTAAAAATGTTTATTTACGCATGAGAATTCTTTCTTGCCACTAATTTGATAAGTTAAGCCGTAAAAAAAATAAAAATAGATTACATGAAACTTTTTTCAAGACAAAAAAACACGGCATAGCCAAACTTGAATGAAGCACTTCCTTTTTTGCAAACAAAACAAAAATTTAACCAAACAGCTTTATTGGCACTACCTTTATTGCAGGCCGAGGCCATGCCGATCTTACTTGATACATACATTCATTTTAATACATTGATATATAAGTTAAACCCAAACTTGCAAAAACATGCAAACTCCATCAAGACAATAGAAAAACATTCATAGTGGTAAAAAAAGAGAGTACAAAAAAACAACAAAATTGTAAAATATATTTAGGATTCGAGTTTAGCTTGATTGCCATTTTTCATCCCAGTATTAATACTTTTTTTTATGTGTTTAGAGACATTAACAAGGGCTGAATGAGGAGAATTACAACTGGTAAATGGCAATTGGTACAATTTGCGAAATGTGAGTGGATACCATTGTATCTCTCGTGGGACCATTTTTTTCATTTATTTTGGTGCGTTTTATGAGCATCTCTGGTTTTGTTTTGTTGTGGCTGAGATGCAATAAAAGCATGAGCATAAAATTGAAATGATTTTAATTTCATTTGTCTGCCTGCACATTTAATCTCAGTTCACTTTTCATTCGTCTAGCCAGTTGACTAGTCCCTCCATATTTGTACGGTATGTTGACACTCATGTTGAGCATATGTACGTATCAACAACTCCCACCCCCACAAATAGGCAGAAAATAGCGTATATACCCCTTCCTCCCATTTTTGGACAATTCGTTCACTCCGTTGATAACAGAAAGTTTAATTGTTTGATAATAGTGCAATAAACCTAAATTCAGAGCAGTTTAAAACGTACTTAAAGGGTTGCAACAACCATTAAATTTCATGCTGTTAAGTATTTGCAAATCTGCATTTAGTTTTGTAGATTTCTCCCGGATTTTGCAATAATGTTACAAAGAATTTATCATCCGTCTGTATAGCGTTTAAAATATAAACAGTTTATAATTCCATCCGTGGTATTCATAATTTGTTGAACGGAAAATAAGTTTTAAAGTTCAATCACAGCAAAGAAAGAATGCGAAATATGTAAATCATTTGTCTTCCATAATTAGAAGGATTCTGAACTTTGGCCGAACTATTGCCGATGTATGTGCCTAATTAAGGTTTGGCTTATGGCTTATGGCTACATCTAATAATCCAACAAAATACCATAAAACCCATCAAATCTGTAAACATCTAATCTATTTTATGACTTGCATTTGTTTATTTCTTAAATTCCACCAAACAATCAATATTTATGAGTATTCTTCTTAATCACTACCGTCATCGACATTTTGAAGCAGATATATCTTGCAGGTATTAAAAGTCTGTATGAATCACATCATATCTTCCTATCAGACCACGACGAAAAAACTTTCATCGCATCAGCGATAGAATGAATCACGGCGTTTTTCATCAATCATTCACGACCACGATCCTAAGGCATCTTCCTCAAGCGTTTTGTCTTTGGCAAAAGATTAAAAATTGAATGAAATGCAGATAAAATATCTGTAAAATAGGTGTTCCTGCGTACGCTTCCTTTCATGCATGCAAAATCAAAATGTGATCAATCCATTCTAAATTCTAACCCTCCCTTCCTTTTATGATGCAAAAAAAACCTACAAAATGCTCAAGTGTTCTTGTTCTTGGTTTAATATTTAGTGAGAAGAAAATCCACTGAAATGCATATCGAGATGGAACATTGAATCGGTGCGGTGAGTATCGTATCAAATTCACCGTGCAAAAAAAAAGAGATCTCACACAGCGATGAATTTATCTCAGGATTTGCTCAAATTTTTAAGCCATACAAAAAACTTTTTTGCCCCTTAAATATGCAAATAATACAAAGTTGATTCTATTTTGTACTTGAATTCAAAATACGGCGAATAAAAGCCAGTGGCTTGGCTTGGCTTGGCTTGGGAGACTCCCAGGGGGATAAAAAGGTGTATTAACCAAACCAACATCCATTATTGAGAAGAAGTTGATATTCAGCATTGAATTTAAGCATAAAAACTTTGATTGAACCGTGATATTGTAATGGTTGTGATTTACTCTCCGAAGGGGATGGTTGGTATCTAATCTGTACGTCGAAGTTCGAAGTGGATAAAGAATGAAGGAAAGAAGTAAGTTTGGTTGGTTGGTTGGTTGGTTGATTTTTACTTTTTTGCTGGCATAACATTGTCAATTAAATTGCCAAGAAAAAGAAGAAATACTGAATCATCTACCTTGAGAAAGACATTCAATTTGGGCACTGTACAATGGCACAGCAGCAGCAGAGAAGAGCCAAGCCAAAGCATTTTTTCCATCTGCTACATAACTTCATTTCTTTAACGCAAACTTTTTTTCTTGATGATGCGATGTGGTGTGGTGGATTAGATTGGACGGTATTTGGTTCCGCTTTTGCCAACATAATTTGTTATTTTGCAAGGGCTATGGTTCAATAGAGTGTAAAACGTGTCGATGTCGATGGTCGATGAGAAGGATATGCAGGTTGAAAAGTAGGATAAATCGAGAAAAATGATGTGAATCAAAATGAGACAAGTGTTTTTGTCTAAAGGAAAAGTTTATGCAATCCCGTTTTCCAGTTACATGGATGTCTTGGATTGATTGAGGCCCTAATGTGGAAATTCACTATGAAATTAATTAATCTTTAAGCTCATAGATTTACTTCAAAAAGTAGTAAAAAGTCAAATGGATATTTTCGACAATTTTATTCTACGCAACTAATTTGAACAGAACATCACCAAAGTACTAGTTAATATAAGACCCGATAGGGTTAACATTGAACAAAACTGACTTTTCATTTAAAAAATAACATTATAACTCCAACAATTCATAACGCACACAAAGCTTACTTCAACTCATCTCTCAACCGTGTTTCACCAATTCGGCATTTGCATACAAGGGATGCGAAATGCTGGACCAAATCTCGTCATTTTCTTGGGCAAAAGCTTGAGCAATTTCTTGCACTTTCCGTTTCTCACTGAAATCAATGGTAGGATCTGCAAAGAAAGTCAGAAAAGAAAATCAGATCATTGCAAAATGCTTTTGCTCAATTATGACATTCTCCTACATATTCAACATACTTTGACTAATATCAATCCCAACTGCAATTCCTAGATCCAAAATCTTTGTGTTATCCACCCATCCCCCTCCTCCTCGGATGCCGGAAAGACTTTCAACAAGTCTGTTAATGGTCTGGATAGTTTTGTATGCCTCATCCGCGGTTCTAAACTTTCTTTGATTTGATGCAGCCGCATTGAACAACCATCTTGCAGATCGCAGTTTCTGTTCAAATTCCCCATTATAGCAGATGCAGTCTGGTGGACAAACGATGGAATGCATTTCAAGCAAACGTTGGCGAAAAGTGGCAAATGTGCATTCCGGAGGGTGTCTCCAAATGTGAAGGGTATTTAGATAGTTGACAGTGATCTCCTCTCCAGGTTGAATGTCCCTCTTGGAATATGTGATGTTTACCTGGATGGAGTGAATTTAAATCAATAACTTTAGAATTTTGAAGGAATATTATGCATATTTTGTAGCTTACATCATAGAAGCGAGCATAGTAGTTGTGAGGAACATCGGATGCATTCGAGTCACACTCATGGTTGAATAAGCGTCGTCGACTGAATTGGACCAAATTCTTGCTCCAATTGTTTTCAACAAGGATTCGGGACCGAGCTGGAATGAAGCGAAGGGCCCGGATTCCCAAGCCTTTTTCTTCGATGCGCATAACGGCCCAGTCCAAGTCCTCCTCTCCACAGGGCAAGGAACACCAGTCTTTGTGACCTTGTCCTCGCCCTACTCATGAAAATTTAGGATTTGGTCAAATGGGTGGACAGAAAAATTTACCATTCTGGTCCCTTACCTTTGGGTTGGGTTTCTTCATTTTCGTCTTCTGAAGAGGATGAATCTGAATCTGAAGATGAGGAATCCTCGTCATCATCAAGAAAAATAATCCCCAACGGCTTGGACTCCCAATCTTTGACCTGACACTTTTTTCCGCAGTAGGCACGCCGATGACATCCCCCACACAGTTTGACCTCGGAGGCAGGAACAAGGACGTGACAGAAGGCGCAATGACGATCCCTTTCCACAGTCTCCATTTTAACCCCCCTCAATACTTGGCTGTTTACTCAGTCGTCGAGAATTTTTTGAATAAAATAAAAGTAAACAAAAATAACAGTAACTTAAGTAGCCAAAGAAACACTTCAGCAGTAATTTTAAAATTATCCTCATTGCATCAACAGAAAAGGTTCAATAATTTATTCTAATCAAACTTTTATTTTTGCGTATCATCCAACAAAAACCACTCAAAGCATTTGACATCATCATTAATTCTCTATTTAATGAGGAATATTAGGAAATTATATGAAAATGAGTCCAGAACTTTATTATCATGATTTTGAAATCTTCAAGAAAGGAACCACAAGGCCCAGTCCAAGAACCCATGCCAGCACAGCTTGCATGCATTCCTCTTTGCATTTCCATTCACTCACGATACTTTCATAATAATTCCAAAGCAAGTTCCTTGAATTCAAAGCTTTTCAAAAAAACCAAAGCTGATGAAAATTGAACAGATTTAAAAATTCATGAATCATCTAAACCACAATGAAATACCCAAATAATAACACAACAACACCTCAACCCAAACAAAGGCCATCCTGCTATGCCATGGCAAGCAAGCACAAGTCTTAAGAAATAAATAAATACACAAAGCTTATCTTAAGAGTTGGCCAAAGTTACTTAAGCTGCGGCTTATTTTTTCATTTCATTTGACCAACTTCGCTTCTTTTCATTTCATTTCATCACTGCAATGTGAGATCACAAATTAAATTTCCTTCAGCCACCTCTGCACGGATGTTTAGAAGCTGTAGAACCTTCCTTTCTTTTGTGATTTTCTGTCCAATGTTATACATGACATTTAGCAAGATTGTGTCGTTTGGTGCATTTGACACATCACATCTTATTTTCACCAGACTCCAGTCAAGGAAGATGGCAAAGTTGGATTAAAACGGGTAACCTTTGATCAACCATCAAGAGTTGAACGTATTTTTTTGTAATGTTTAATTTAATGAAAATAATAAAGTAGGATTTACTTTCTTGCTAAAAAAGCAGAGGAAATATTCCATTATTATGAAATATGACATAACACCACCTCGTCATCTTCTTACCATTCACATTCACACTGCCAACATGACTACAAGTCCGTCCGACACTTGAGTAAGAATAAGACAAAGTAAAACCTCACCTGGTAAAATCTCACCATAAACGCAAACCTTCATGCATTTTTACTGTCCTCCTGCCTGCATTTCATATTTCATTGCAATTGCATTCATTACATCCATCCAAGCCATCCAAGCCAACCACTCACTCGTCTTCTTCTCACAGTCTCTTTACACCACGTAAGCACGGATTGTTGTATTCATGACACAACGTAACGCATTGTTGTGTTTGGTTAACTAGCGTGGTCTGGTCTGGGTCATTCCCCTTACTTTCTTTAAGTACTGCACAAGAACTAAAGCTGAGAAAGAAACTGAGCCAGGTTGGATTTGGTTGGGTTGGACGTATCGAAGCGTGGATTAAAAAATCACTCACTCCCTCGTATACCCATGAATAATATGGCTAATTCAAATTTTTGTGAAATAATTCCAAGACTGAATGTCAGGTAGGGACAGAAAAAAGGAGGCATGTACGAGTACGTGGAACAATGATGATGAGACGGTTGGATGGCATGGCATGGCACTGCGTTTTACTCTTTGTTTTGTTTTGATGATAAAATATCACCGCACCGCTTTTTGCTCAAATGGCCAAGTCAAGCACATATTCTTCTTTAAATTCGCCAAGTTGCAAACTCATTAGGGGATGAGAAAAAGTTAAAAACGCATAAAAATGAAAGCATGGAAGGAGGATGAGCACACATGAGCGTCTTGCATGAGCACTAGTCACAGTCACAGCAGTGGTTTCGACTCGAGAGTGAAAAATGTTTTGAATTTGAATATGCAGTTGGTTGGTTGGTCGGTTGGTTGGCGATGGTCGTGGTCATGACATGCTGTTAAAAAAAGAAGGCGATTTTGATGGTTGGCTGGCTGGCGAGGGAGAGAGGAAGAATTTGCGTTTTATGACTTTCTGAAAGATCTCGAATGATTGTAATTGTGTTTGTCAGTCTGGTGGGGTGGACACCCATGAATTTAATGCAGATTGAATTTTACTCATGAGTAGAGTACACAGAGCCAAGCCAAGAGAGTTGGAATCTATAAAGATAACCATTTAATTATAGACCCATACTGCACCAAACCAAATGTTATGTAAGCAAGCATAAAAATACATGAGAAACAACCTATAATTCGAGAGAAGACTCTGAAATCCATGCCCTTAAAAGAAGCATTTATTTATCCTTTCTTATCACATTAAGAAGCATTATCTTGTATTTGCTTGCCTCAGAAATTGAGCCAAATCAGGTCGAGTTAAAATCTAAAGCAAGGCAGGCACTTTACTCGTTCAGCTCAGCCCAACACTCACCAACAAAAGGTAAGCAAGCTGTGCTGAAAGGTTGAGAACCAGATACGATAGGATGCAACAATAAAAAAGCCTCCATGCTATGGAATCCATTCAATTTATAATATCTGTCAGCTAGATAGGGCAGACCAGCTTAGGAACCAACTGTTGTGAATGTTTTTTTAAGAGTATTCCGTGCTCCGTAGATGCATCATGCGTTCTTTTACCCATGGCATACGTACGGTTTTTACTTTGCTTTGATTTGCTGTGCAACAAAGCCACATCACATTACATGAACCATTATTGTAAAATTTAGAATGAGCCTCCTCTCTCAGATCCTCACACTGCATGCACTTTTGTCTGACAGCCAAGCCAACAACAAGCCGTTGTTGCATTACGATTTGGCTCCTCTCTTCATCTCTGAGGTAAAAGTAACTAATATTCAACTTTAAACACCACAACAGTTACTTGAGGCGTGAGGGAGTGAGTACCAGTGCAGTGCAGTACCAACCCCACCAAGCCAAGACCTAATCTCAAGCACTGTTGCATTATTATTGCCATCACCAATCAGCAAGTACGGGAAAGATATCATCATCTCCTCAAAAAACATGCATTTTCGAATCAGTTCTGTCCACGACTTGCCAAGGTGAGGGACGTTTACGAGAGGTGCATACTCGGATCAGATCAGATTGTTGAATTGGGTTTGAGGTTAATTGGATGTTGGTCAAGAAGAGTAAAGAAGTTAAAACGAGCCAAGAATTCATATTTTCAGTGCTATTTTTATTATTACAACATTCGTTGGTTGTGGCTCACTCGAACAAAGACAAGGAGTAGGAACACGCATTCATCCAATCAAACCACATGCATGGATGGATGCACTTAACTTACCTTTGCCATATCAAGGATCAAAGTGACGAGATCCGGCATAAATAGAGCGAGTTTTGGAGATTTAAGTGTAAAAACCAGTTCCATTCCATATCTATTCCAGTCCAGTCAGTCTAAGAATAAGCCAAGCCAAGGAAAAGACAAGTAAGCGTGAATAAAACCAGAATAACCTGAAGGCTACCGTAAACTCGAGTCAATTCAGGATCTAACCAATGGCTTGGACGACGAAAAGTGTACAAAAAAATTAAATACATGATGATCATGGGGACGACCGACCGACTTGTTTCGTGCATCCCTTGTTGACCACTCGTACGTGTAAACTCCTGCCCTGCACTGCTGCTAAGGAAGCCCTCCCTCATCGCCCAAGGGTTCAAGGGGTTCAGTTCATGTTAATGAAATACGTACGAGGTTGTTGTTGGTTGGACTTGATGTGATGTTACGCCGTGGTTCATTCAGAAGACGTTTCTCTTCAAGACAGGACGGTTACTTGGGAAGGGAAGCTCCAACTTAAGAATGAAAATCAAATGATTGCAAGGTACACGTAGCAGTAGGTAGATAAATATACAGACTCTGAAATAGCCTAAGTAAGGGCCCAAGTTTTATTTATTTCATACCACGTTTGTCAGCTCCTTAACAAAACAGTTCATCTCATATCATCCACCACTGTAATACGTGATAATATTAGTGTGAACGGGAGGAAAACTTCTTGTGTGGATTCCATAATAATCAAAGAATATAAACTAAACCAAGGATCATCCCTTTTCCATTCCGTAAGAGGTACTCACTCGTAAAACATTAATACTTTTGGAAAGTGTCACTCCCACCCATCCACCCACCATCCTACATTCGTCCACCTCTTCCCAATAATACTTCATCAGGGTAAGAAACGTTACTCGGATCTGAAAAACGTCTCACTGACTCATCCATCCTCAGCGAAGAAAGAAACAAGACACTTTTCTGCTCAGATTTAAAATAAAAACACAAAACCTTTAGCAAATGCTATGTTTTGGACTTTGATGGAAAAAGTGGAAAATTTATTACATGCATCCAAACCTCCCTACCGTATTCTTTCCTACCTGTGCCGTGTAGTGTTGTACTAAAAAAGTTCTTCATTAAAGAATAATGGTCCAGAGTGGAAAAACATAAATCCCAACCAAAAGTTTTCATCTCTTTCTCTCTCGGTCGGTACTACTCTAAAAGCCAAATTGGGCTCCCTGATAATTGGTTCGTTATGCACAAGTGAATAAGTGAATGTCACGAGAGATTTTATTAAGCAAAGCAAAGCAACAAAGCAAAGCAAGCGGTTCCTGGTTCGTCCGTTCGTGTTATTGACCATCCATCTAAATACGTATCGCATCTCGCATCACATCGCATCGCATCCTCACTCAACACCAACACTCGGACCGCATCTTCCTCCTCATCTCTGCCTCATTCACATTTACTTTTTTTTTTACTTTCATGAATGTAAATGCCGAATAAAAAACAACATCAAGACAAGCACACACATGAGCAAGAAGTGCAGCAACCATCAAGAATCAGTGAATGAGTGACTTGACTGAGTGAGTGAGTGGCGATTATTCACCTGCCTCAAGACAAAAGTTTGGCGTTGCTTTGGACTTGGTCTTGTCCACGTCCACATCCACTTGTCTCCTTGTTTGAGTGGAAAGTTTTGTTTCTTCTATAAACATCCTTAAAGGCGAAGAGATTTATTTAT
>JAQIWC010000402.1:0-10003 GCA_034694605.1 Folsomia penicula | reverse complement strand
GAATATAATTCTTTAATAATTTCTTCATACATAATGAAACAGTATTGGTAGTACTGTTTTATATTATTATTATGATTATAATAATTTATAAACTTACCCATTCATTCTTTTCATGTTGTAATCTAATCCCTTAGCTTTTGCCCATGTGGCAATCATCTTTTTAACGCCCGTCGTTTGACGACCAATGTCCATCATCTTTTCATACATCTTTTCCCACACGCGTGGAACAGCTAAAAATTTGGTTGGTTTGATTTCTTTCATAGTTTCAATCAGAGTTCCCTTCAAAGCATTCTTGTCTGCAAAGTACACCGTAGCAGAGCAAGTGAGGGGGCAGTAAATATCAGCCATTTGTGCAGCAACATGGCTCAAAGGTAAGAAGCTAATGTATTCTTCAACAAAGTCTCGGAATCCACACAACTGGGAATTAACATGGGCTGTCCACGTCATATTGTCATGTGAAAGCATGACTCCCTTTGGATTTCCTGTGTAATTAACATGATGATTATTATTAAATACATTCTCCTCTGTAATTTAATTTACACATGTCATTCATGAGATATTAAAAAAACAATACCTGTAGTTCCACTGGTATAAATCAGGGTGCAACATTGATTAACAGCGACTGTTTTGAGTCGGGCTTCCAATTCGTCATCTGACTGCTGTGATCCCAGCATCATCAGTTTTGACCAACTATAAACTCCCGGAACGGTCGGTTCTCCAGTGTATTGAATGATTGCTTTAAGATTTGGGAGTTGGTCACGGATTTCCAAAATCTTGGCAAGTTGCTTGTCATCTTCAACAACGAAAATATTTGCTCGGCTGTCCTTTCCAACATATTCACAAGCCTCTGCAGAGTTCGTTGTGTAAATTCCAGCAGCAAACCCACTATAGACAAAAATAGAAATTGAATTGAAAATATATTCTCATTTATATTTACTTATTGTAAGAAAATGCAAACTCATTTCTTATTCAAAAAGCAAACGAGTCAACTCAATCAAATTGGTGTTGTTTTTTTACCCAGCAAAAATTGCACCCAAATCAGACAGATACCATTCAGGTGTGTTAAATCCCAAGATGCAAACTGCGTGGTATCTTTGTAAACCCAGAGCGATGAACCCTTTAGCTGCGGTGCGAACATCATTCAAGTAATCTCTGGAAAAACCAGGCAAACAATACATATTATTTATTATTATTGTTTGTATATACATTTTTTTGAGATGACTTTGCAATATAAAATATATTTATTTCTATACTTATTGTAGCTACTTACGTGTAAGTCCATTTCTGCCAATCACCATTACGTTTCACGGCCAACGCTGTCCTTTGTGGGGCTCGGGCACATGCCCTCATCAAAAGGTGGGGGACTGACATGGGTTTTCGCTCAGACATTTCTCCAATTCCCAATTTACTGATCCTAGTAGCTCCATCAGGATGCCAAGTGTATAACGCTTCAGATGGTAAAACTTGGTCAGGTCCTATATCATAAAACAAAACAAATTATTCAGATTTCTTAAATTCAGATTTTTAATGATTTAATTTTGTGTTAAAAAGGGCGTCATTTGCTCATTTCCTGTTTTGCATTATTATTGAAGTTTACGTATTTACGTAAATTGAAACGGAGACACATTTAATTAAGATAAGTTGTCTAATGTGATGATGCGTGACAAGAGAAACAAAAATACAATACAAAATAAGGTCGATGACGCACTTGCATGATAATTTACAATAAATAAATAACAGCATACCTTTGTCATGGACTTTGCCATCATATTTCCATGCAAGACTGGGGTCAGCGGTCGTGGGATTTATTTCTGATGTGTTTAAAACACTGGTGGTATGAAATGACTTTTTCTCTGCCATGTCACCCGATAAATGGAGCCCGTTAGTTAATTTTTTGTTTCGGAGCAGGTCATCGCCATTTAAAATCTAAAGGAAAGAAGGAAATATTCATTCATTAAGTCATTCCATCTTGAGACTATTTGACCATACATTGTGGATGGGGAATTTTTTTGGGGGAGGATAATGATGATCATGATCAAAGCTTGTTAGTCTATTATAACTCGGACTCCTTTCCCCAAAAGTGACTCTACTAGGTACAGAAACGCTACTCGGGGTGGTGGGCGGTTGTGTAGAATAAAACCTCGGACTTTCAGATCTAAACATTCTAGTGTCAAATTGATTTATGGTATGGACACTACAAGGTTTTAAGATGTATTCAAAATTTTCTAGAACTGCGTTTCGAGAAATGAAATAATATGAAGGAAAGTTACTCCGAGTTGTATGAAAAATTGTACGAGAAATACTAGAATTTAGAAAATTTGCCAAAATCATGGCATGCTAATTAAAATATTACTGAGAATTTTGAGATTTGAATATTATCATCAAATTAATTAATAATGTGGTTTCATAATGTCGATTTTGTGGTTAATATGGATTTCGAGATTTGTGAATAATTACTACGGAGATATTTTGACTTACCTCGCATCCATTGAAATGTCCATTTCCATTATGATATCCATTTTCAATGTGATTTCCGTTTTGTTCAGTATTTTTTATGTTATCCACAGAGACGCCGTTCAAGTAGCGCCTATTGTTGTTGTTATTTTTGACAAAACCATTGGAAAACCGTTCATTTTCAGATTTCTTCATCAATCCAAATCCCGTGAGAACAGGGAGACTCTCGTCAATTTGGGCGACGGATGGCATGTTGCTACTTTTCTAGAAATTGCGAACAAAAAAGAAAACAATGTTAGCTATTGAAATGGATTTCATTCCATACGAATGAAGTAGTGGCGTTTCCTAGAAATGTTTGTTTTTTTTCATAATAAACTACAACTAACCAAAATGACAATGAAGCGTAAGTTGGTAAAAGTAGTTGGGCTAATTTAAACCCAACACCTCTGCCGTTCTTAAAAACTGCAAATGAAAGACTTCCTAACAAGAAATGACAATGACACTGACTCTGAAGGCCAAACTACACCGTACTCCAGGCAATGACAAACTGATTGAGGATGAACCTCGGTCCAGGTCGACTGGCAAAGAAGGTGATAAAATCACCGAAAGAACCAGTAAGACACGGCCATGGTTGGATGGAACCTTTTAATATCCTCCCACTTTACATTCTTTTACTAGTTTAGATAAACAGGTAAAATGCATCGTACGACAGGTTAAGTTTATACAACAAAAGAAGCAGAAAGGAAAAGAAATCCTCCCTATTGAGTCTTGAGCTTCACCATCTCACAGCATTGATTGACTTGCAACTAATCTTTCATAAAAAAGATGTATTTTTCCTTTATTAACCTGCTGGAAGATGACTACAACTGTAAATTGTAAAAGATCATACGATATCAATGCCAAATGAAAATTCTGTTCCTGTTTTATCTTTCCTCTGTTGTTGAATTCTTATAAAATAATACAATTCCAAAGTAATTAAGGTTGGAGTTATATGCCCAACCAAAGTCAAACATACATGTAAATATAATTGTACATAAATACAAAGGTCGTCTCAAAATTTTGCAAATAATGTATTGAAAATATGAAGAAAAAAAATGAAAATTGCACTACATCATCATGGACAAGCATGTGCATTTCCGAGTTACATAATAACCTTTAAAACTAAACATCAACACCCAGTCAGTCACACCATGCCTCGAGTCCAGACATCTTAACACTCAAATTAAAATAACTACTCCAAGCAAAAATACAGCGAATATATTAAGAACTGAACTTTGGACCAGGCTGGCGAACATGCCAAAAAATTCCACATGGGTGCGAAAGAATAGTTAAGTAACTGAGTAGTTACATAGCATGAGCAAACATTAAAAATCACCATCGTACGATCGAAAGTACTGACTTTTTTAACCAACCCAGACCCACAAAGAAAAGTAAGTTAACTGGCTTCCACGCAACTTGGAAAAAATGCTGATGCTGCCAAACCACTCACATGAATGAAGCTCAAGGTTCTATCAATCTAATCCTCATGCAAACTTTTACCTTTGCACATATAACAAACCATATCATACGAGCTAATAAGCATGGTCATAAGGTTTTCATTTTGCACGGCAAGTTAACAAATTATGCGACTCGATAAAACCTTTGATTGCGCGGATGATGATGTGTCACACATAATGCCTCCGGGTAAGCAAGCATCATCAGATTATGTTAACTAACTGGTCATAGTCAAGTAACATTCATTGAAATTAAGTTTAGAAATATAATGTACTATGATGATGCTCAAATCAATGTAAACTATAACTCTCATTAGAATTTTCTAATTTACTGCTTTGTGGTAGATTCAAGTATTGCTGATCCATTGGCTAAATTGGAAAATTTCAGATAATTAGAGCACTAAATTAGTTTTTTTCCATACAAAGATACGCACTGGGAGTGCAAAGCACTCAACAAAGAGAACGCAAGTCTACGCTTCATGCATTTTCTAGCCTATTGCATGAGACTGATCGGATTACAATTATAATACCAACCGCTGATATTGCGAAATATTGCAAACTTTTATTCCTAATAGAACAAGAGATTATTCTATGAACTGAATTGTTTGGCAACTTCCTCCCTTGCTAAAGAGTTTGAATAGAAAAATAGATTATGTAAAATAAATTCTACTAACCAGGTTTCTTTTCGTTGTATCCCTCATGATGATTGCTTTATCAGAATGGGTTTATGCACTTTATTACGTTTGTGTAATTTGGTAGTAAAATGTCGGGTCAGTTTTTCGCATAGTAAATCAAATAAAAAAAATATAATCTATTTTTACGACACTTGTAAAAATTGAACTTTAACAATCACACTCGCATTTAGCGAGACAGGAACAAATATATGTAGGTAACTTGAGACAAGTAATTGACTTTTCAGTGTCCTTTCAGTGGAGTTTAAATGAAAACTGGGCTATTCAAGGGATTAGCAATTTATAACTTGAGGTATGGTCTGACTGAACTAAGGACTAGGAGTGCTCGTAGTAATGACGAGTTTTTCCCTAGAGAATTGCATCATGTGGAATTCTCAATTCATTCCCTCCGAGGTAAACAAAACACGTCAGCATAATAACATCATACGCCAATGGCACGGCGCAAGGGAAAAACGATCATCAGACTTCTCTACTACGGCAAAATGCAACGCAAAAAAAATCTGCCGAGAACCCAAAGCAAAGCCCACGTAGCTAGCATTTGAGTCAATGAAACGTAAGGATCCGGTGGTCCCACTTTTTAGGCCCTGCCCACTTTTGCTTCCTCGTCACTCGTAAATACAGAGTTTTATTTACAATTTGTAGCCTACATTTCCTGCCAGTGGACAAATGATATGATGACTCATCCCAATTCCTATTTCATGTGTTATCATAACAAATGATGAGACGATGTTTATGCTTACTCTGACACGTCAGATGAATGTGTAACACATGATAAGATGAGAGAGGAAAGTCGGATGGATGTTAATGAGGAATTAGTTCATGTCTGATTTTATGCGTGTCTTATCTTTATGCTGAGCCGGTGAATGTTGCAATCACTACATATGTCCATGGATGGGTGAGGAATGAGGATTTACTTTCATTCATTCAATGCTTGGAATGTACTTTTAATACTCTTGCTGATTTGCTGAATTTTTTTAGGAGTGTCGAGGACAGAGAGAAGCAACAAACCAATCACAAGATCGAATAAATAAAATATTGTCTTCCGACATGTACACCTCTCTGCACCGCTTGAGCCTGGATATGTTCAACTGGAAATTGTTGAAATGACAACAATTATAATTAATTGCGTTCTCTACCACTAACCTGTATGAATGTTTACATCAAATAATAATTGAATAAAAACAATACAAAATCCTTTCGTATAGCTCTTTAAAAAATGTTGATGCCAAAAACCTGATTTCTTCCTGACCTCCATTAATGTATAAAAAATGATTCACCTTTTTCATGCAACGATTTTTATAGAAAAGCATGGAAAAAACGAGTTAGGTAGAAATTTCTAAACCATAATTTGCCCTACAACTATTACTCAGAAAATGGCAAGAAAAAAGCTTTAACATTTTAAAATCCTTACCTTCTCAGGGGCTAATGCAACGAAATGCTTTCTTCCGCTTTGTTATAACACAAGAAAAAGAACTTCTTTTCACAGAATTTCTTAGTTTTCTTTAAGTTTCCACTTAATAAATCTCAAAAACAATTTGATTTGTCTTGCAGCTACTTGTAATTTCGATGTATACGTTGCTCTTTCGAAGTATTATTGAATAGCAGACTCCTCAATCAATGAATAATTCAGTGGTGCCGTTAACTCGAGACAAGTTAACCGGAGAGTGGCTGACTGTTTACTAAATCGGAGTGAGACTGTCCAGTGACTTAAGTAGAGAAAGTTGAGCTTTAAAAAAATCTCATGACTATGGGAGCGAGTTTAACGTGAATAGGATTCTAATTGTAATTGGACTTGTACCCGCATGGGTTTATTTTACAAATGAGGTGCTATATTGGCTGGCACACAAAGATAACTGCAGTGTCACTCACACAAACTCACAAATATATTACAGCCTGCACTTCACTTGTGACTTGGACGTGCTAATGAAGCATCAGCACATGAATTATAATTATGCTCCAGTAGTAATCCACGATCTTTTAATTTCAAATTAGAGCCGGACTTTGACTTGACTTTGATACTGGCTGGAGAGCTATCAAATAAATGTATCTTATCCAAAAAGTGTGTAATACTGATTGACTCAAGAAATTGAACTCTGCTTCCCACTCCTCCTCTGACTGATTAGTTAGTGAACCTTTGGATTTGGACTTTAGTTTACGATTTCACGCACACTCCTGGTCAATCAACGACTGACTGACTGACTGCTTAATGACTGAGATTGCCTATTGACGGTCAAGAAAGTATGTAAATATACACAGTTTTGTCTGTGGTCTTTTCTGCAGCGAAATCAAGCTGATCACAAAAAAGGTGTAGCAACGAATGTTCTCAATCAGGTGATATGATGGGCTAGATTTGCCAAAATTTGATGATTTTGTTGCTCCAAGTTCAACTGTCCTCTCGTGTAGTAAACAATGACTCTTGTATTAGTAGGATAGATGGATAGACAGGTAAGAAAAGAATCCACTAGAATCGCACAGGTATATGAGTGGGTTGGTTGGTTTATGTATTTGATTGCAATGGGGTCTTCTAAAAGGTTGAATACAACACAATACACGGCTGCTTTTTTGCTAAATTCGACTTTTGCACATGTGTAGGCCGCAAACCAAACCTCTTTGCTTACGAATTTATGTATACCAGCCAGCCAGACCGACGATATTTCGTGCTACATACACATACACATACCTCAGAAAAAGGGTATGCAATGAATGAATCGAATAGAGAATCCATCCATTTTGTGCAACTTTACCAAACACCCGAAATATTCTGTTCTAATTAAAAATAAGATTTTAGAATCCTTACCTGAGCAATTACGAAGTTGAGCCGAGCTGGAGCCCCTGTATTGACTACATTTATTTACCCTATATTCACCGTTAGAGATAAACTTTTCCGTGTAAATCAAATCAACAAACTCTACAATATTCCAGTTTTTAGGAACAGCAGGAAACAACAAAAATAAACACAATTCCAGGAAGGTTGATAATTTCGTGAAAAATGTGAGACACCCGTCGTCTCATCCTCATATCTTTCTTGGGTGAAACGGCCTCAGCCAAACTGAATCAGCTCCCGGCCTTCTGATTGGCTGCTCAAATATCGTACGAGGTAGGGGCAGCCCTTCCCCATTCCTCGTTTGCATGGGGGGTGAATGATTCCGGTTCGGAATTTAGGATTCCATGACGACTCTGACCAATTTCATCCATTTTTATGAAAATGAATAATTTCCATAATATTTTGGGATGAAGAGCCGCCTCATCCGGTCCGGTCATACAAACGGTTGGGTCTGGGTGGGATCGTCATCATGCAAGTTCATTGCATCTCATGTAAACTTTGCAAGTTATTAAACCAGACATGCACACACATGGATATGATGATGCATAGTTCGTATCTATTTACCATCCATCGTCCTTCCTCAATGAAGGATTTAGAATTATCAAATAGGCAAAGTCCTGAGATTTTCAGTGTGACGTACGTGACGGAAAAATGGTATTTTGAATAGTTTCTGATTTTTAGCCCGACCCAGGGCTTATGTAATCCTCATGTCCGTCTGTCCGTCCGTCTGTGACACGCTCTAGCCAAAACTACTGGACCTATCGACTTTAAACTTTCCACACAAGTAGATTGGCTCAATAAGAAGGCTAAGTTCGAAGATGGGCAAAATCGGTCCACAAACAAAAAAGTTTTAGTGATGGCAACCACCACCACTATTTTGTGCAAGGTGAAAAATTATTTATTTTCCGATTGACCTGAAATTTGGCACACGTGCAGGTCAACTCAATCGATGATTAATCTGAAGAAATGAGCCAAATCGGTTGAGATATGAAAAAGTTTTAGTGATGACAACAAAAGCCATTTTTGTAAATATTGTGACTATGGGTGAAAATATTCATTATCACTGGGTCGGGCTATGCAAACTTGCACTGGAGGTTATTTTTTACAATGACTGCATCACATCATCTGCTTTTCTTTGGCATTCCGTCGTGAATGAGTTATTTGGTTGATTAGCGTTGTAAATTATAGAAGACTTTATTATTCCACACTTTGTTAAATATTCACTTAACATGCAAAGATGACCGTGTGTTCATTGATTTGGTTGTGTGGATGGATAATGTTTGGCTTCATCCCTTCGTGAAAATTAAATGCAGTCTTATTAAAAAAATAAATACAGAATGACTACAACACGTGAGAATAATTGTTATATGAGGAACATTACAAACTTCCAAAGTATGGCTGTTTTGCACATTATGAATGCAATCATCATCATCTTGTTGCTGTACGTAGAAGTCGTTATTTACAAAAATATATATGGACAACTTATGATGTCATTTTCATGAAGGTATCTAATAAGGTGTAACATTTGTAATGATGATTTGGTTGGTTTCTGGGACTTGAATTTGCAAACTCAATGGTAAACAAGTAAAATTACTTGATGATGATTTTTTCCCTAAAAGTTAAAAGGCTGTCAAGTTGTTAAACTTATCATCATCGGCATACATATGCATGCCGTTTGGTTGCACATGAACGTTGTGCATGTGCTGGATATTTAATTGTAATTCAAGAATAGCTGACTTAATTTTATACATTCCGTGACAGCATTTTTAGTCGGCTCATCAGTATGCCTATGAAATAAATGAATTTTTAGCAGTTGTCCAGTCATTCTAAGCACTCGAATGTTAAAACTCAAAAACATTTATCTTGACTTGACTGACGTACATAAGTAGGAACTTCATTATAATCAAGTTCTCCAATCCTGTAAACCAAGTTTATTTTTAGCATGGCTGCAAGAGTGTAGTTTAAATTATGAGATTCAATCCATGGAGAATTTGCTCATTGTTTTAAGACATGGATGGACATTGTCAAGCTGGTTGGACTTGAGAACTCGACTTGACTCAAACCATTCAAATTTTTGTAAAATGTGCATACATGTAAGCATTATTTGGGATACAAGATACAATGCATTTGCTGTGGAATATAAATAGTGGGCTTGTATACCAGGAAGTTTTTATAAGAGTACAAGAAAAATAAAAGAATCAAGTGCAAATGCTATGCAATTCAGGTGGTTAAAAGAATGTGAATTGTTTCACGTAAATCAAAAGCTCTTTGCTATTAAAGTATTCACTTTATCCACTGCTTATTCTTGATCTCATTTCTAAATTAATTTTTTGGGTGAGGTTAGGCACCAGGCTGAATGAAACATGATTGACTAACTGATTGATTTTTTGGTACTCGTGCGTGCTTTTACTTGCTTGCAATTCTTTGGATCAATGTATTTTTTGTGAACTTATTTTGTTTCTGTCACAAAACTCAAACCCCTTTCTTTTTTTGTTTAACAGGACAAGGACCACCCCAATTTCCTCAGAGGACCCAATTTA
>JAQIWC010000401.1:0-10005 GCA_034694605.1 Folsomia penicula | reverse complement strand
TCCTCGTAATTGCAGAAGAGTGGGAGTGTCACGCGGATCTGTGAAAATGTTAATGACCACCATCACAGCGTCGCATCTTCTCATGGTTCTTCACTCACTCGGCATCTTCTTGGCTGCCACTGCCTCTGCCACTGCACATCAAAAGGCAAGATGTCGGATGGACCCAGGGAGAGAGGGAGATGAAGCATATTGCCGTAATGGAATTTTAATGACAAGACTCTAATCCTGCGGGTGGGTTGGGTTGGGTTGGGTTGGTGGTGATGAGAAATCTGCTTGTTTCTACTCATCAGAGATGAATGAATGAATGTCGCCCAGCAGTAGCACAAGTGAGTAATGAGACGCGTCTCATTGTGTTGGGTGAAAGGCAGAGGCAGTCAGTCATGTTATAGGTAGCGTACGTACCCCCAGAATATTACGTATTTATGTGCGGGATGAATTATCGCCATGTACAACATGCCACAATCTGTGTCTTCCTGTCTTCACCTCCCAAGTACTTACTTGCTCCAGCAAAAACCCTGATGATTCCTCTCGTAATCATGAAGCTACTAATTTCCAGGGCACAAGTGTGATGTGGTTTTGTCAGGGTTGAATGAATGGAGGAATCGCAGTTTCTCCAATAAATACCTTGCAAATCTAGGGATGATGTTGGTGCACCCAACTGCACGTGTTTCATGATTGTCACGTAATTTACGGTAGACAAGCAGGGTTTGGAAATTTAGATAACTTTACTTTAGAATATTAAAAACAACATCCGCATCCACCCTGGCATTATCTAAAGAAGGCCTACTTTCATTTCATCCACCACCACCACCTTCATCCACAACTTCTTCCCAAGTCCATGAACCACCAAAATCAATCAACCAAACCTCCACCACCACCACCACCACCAGCAAAAACAGCACTCCTCGCTCCCACCAGGAACCACCCAAACTAATATCCTCCCAGGAAAGTGAATCTAATCAAAATGCATTGGATCACGACTTGATGCATTTCAAGTGAAGAATTGATGAAGGGAAGTGGTGAGATTATTTCAAAAATAGATTCTCTCTCTCTCCCGAGCCGCAAAATAGATTGGAAACTCCTTTTGATATTGGATTCAGATGAAGGAAGAGGGAAAAGACAAAGAAAAGGACGGATTACTCCAACCTCCGCTTTTGACACGAAGGAAACAAGGGAAGGAAAGGCAAGGTCGCTTCTTTTTTTACGGATCATGATGCTCCTGCTCCTGCTGCTGTGCGTGTATGAGTGCACGAGTGTGTGTGGCACTGGCTTCTCGCCACGCCACGCCACGCCACAGTAACCTCCGGCATCATTCATGACACAAACTCCGACTTAATTCCATTCTTCCATCTCAAAAGAAAGAGAGGATCGATTCACTGACGGACTGTTCTGTTCTGTTGAGCAAACCTCAATTTTCTCGGTAACTCATTCACGCCTTGTTTTCCGCTTATAAAACTGCACAGAGTCGAGTCGAGGTATGATATTGCAGGGGTGGGTGGGTGAGCCGATCGAGTAACGAGTTTATGGTGGGGCTTTGTTGGTTTAATATTCTTCGTGATAATGCATGAATTCATGAGTGTCGAAGGAGTGAAGCCCAAACCCTCCAGGAGCAACATCAACCATGGTTTCGTTCTGCTCGGCAAGATTGAGGGTGGGCCAAGCCAAGCTGGCCCGTTATGGAACTCAAACTTTCATCAAAACCCTCCGGCACATCTCAAACGTCAGAGTTGTGGATTTGAAATTCCGGTAGCTTTTTGGTAAATGCAATTCGAGGGGAAGGAGATGAAGGATGAAGGATGATACGAAATATTATGGATGGATCATCTATATGCAAGCATAAGAAAAGTGCATCATATCACCGACTAGAGCCCAACCTTATGTTTATACGGTAAATACATGGAATGTGGATAATGTGAGATTCATACCATACCGATTATTATAATTATTTAGAGCCTAAGCTCACGTACAAATTTCAAAATTTCTTACAGCGTCTGAATGTTCCGGAGCGCTTCAAACGTCCCATTCTCCAAAGACTGGATCTTATTGTCATACAAGGACCTGGAAGGGGGGAGCATAACAAAGGTGAGGATAACAATGAGGGTTGTAATGAGGCGAAACAAATGCCCCGTCCGTCCGTCCGTATCAAAACGGACGAAAGTGGAGCTCAAGTTAGTTATTCGGCTAAGAATAAGTTGGAGATGTAAACGGTTTAAAATAAATTTTAAATATCTCCACAGCCACAAAGATCCCGTGTAAGTAGCCCTTCCTCTTCATCATCGTCTCATCTTGTTGAGTATTTATCAGAACTTACAGTAAGCTGAGGTTGTTCAAGTCCCGGAATGTGTCTCGGCGAATGCACGTAATCCGATTTGCGTTTAGTAAGCTGAAAATCCAAACCACAAGAACATTCATAAATTGAGCCTGTTGAATGAGTGGTGTGGTGTATCTATGACCATGCCCCTGTCCTGTCCTATGCTATGCTTGAGAGTCGACAAGGAATGATGCTAATATTTCAAAATGAATTAAGTTGTAGAGCAAATCCTTACACAATTCACAGTGAATGAGTGAGTGAGTGAGTGAAAGCAGCCATCCTGGATGGGAAAGCTCTCTGAATTTTGACTCATTGAAATAAAGTGCCCACGATAAAAGAGGATCAAACCGAGGGTGCATTACAGAGCTACATACATTCCTTATTGTGTAAGCTTATTAAATATGCGTCGTTCTCTGGATACATATGCAACCAACTCCTACATACCTGCCTGCCTGCTTGCATGAGTCTACTTTGGCACACAGAGTCCCCATTTTCCTTGGTATGATGCACATACCCTCATAAATTTTATGATAAATAAATAATTACAACTCCTTCCACTGTTCACCAGGTTTAAGACATTTGAAGGACATGAATTCAATGATGATGAAAGTTATTCTTGCAAGACAAGTTGAAAAACTTTATGTCAATCAGATGAATCCTATCCCTTGGTATTTTTGTCAACTTCAGTTTCACAAGGTTTTGCTGGGTATGAAAAGAACTTGAGGTCAATTCCTCTACATGTACACCTCAGCCCCCACCAAACCAAACCTCTTTCCTTCCTTCCTTCCTTTTATTCATTCCCGAGATAAGCTCCGCAGTAATTGGATTATTTTAAATATCCACAGCCTTCCCTGTTCCCTGTTGGCGAGTATGCAAGCAAGCATCCTATGTACTTACACCGAGTAAAAGTGGGCTTTCATATTTTATTGAACAAAATGGGATTAAATCAGGCACATTTCCTACTTAATTCAGATACAGGATCCACCTTTCCTGATGAAATTCGCATAATAATCAATACTCAGCTTTGCCTCAACATGCGCCAGCCAACCAAATGTGGTGTGGTACACTCTGCATACGGTGGTGATGATGAAATGAAATGAAACTTATAAAACTTGAACAAATATTCCTGACTCCACCACACCACACCACATCCCCCACTTTTCCACAAATTCATCCAAGCTTTGGGAAAAGGGAGTGCGGAGTGCATCCTCCGCAGAGAGAACCTGAGCCGAGCTCATAAAGCAATTTTGTTTGGAGTAAAAGTGATGAGATGAGTCCTGATGGTTATTGCATTTGAAAATGGAGACTAATCAAAATGCCATAAATCATCACGTGGATGGATGTATGTACGTATGTAGGGCTCACAGTAATTGGAGAGAGGAAAGTCCGTTGAATATTCCGGGTGGGAGGACGGTGATACGATTTCCGTACAGAACCCTGGAACAGGCATTGCATAAAATATTACTTGTTCATTCAAATTCAACCCAATTATACAACACTGCCCAGCCCAGTGTACTACTGGAGTGTCCCATAATGCCACACTTTCCGCAATTATTTTCAGGTGGGGTAGGAGTGGTGGTGGTGGTGGTGGTGGTGGTGATAGGGGGTGGGGTGGGGTGGGTCGATGGAGGCAGTAGCAGCACCACCATCCTCTAATAATGTCTCCATCATCGAGGGAGTTATTGAACTGTCACATCTCATGATGAAATTTCATAAGCGCCCGTCGTCGTCCGCCACGCCACGACAACGCCCCAGCACAGCACAG
Organism: Folsomia penicula; assembly: GCA_034694605.1. Taxonomy (NCBI): domain Eukaryota; kingdom Metazoa; phylum Arthropoda; class Collembola; order Entomobryomorpha; family Isotomidae; genus Folsomia; species Folsomia penicula. The sequence goes on along the minus strand of JAQIWC010000401.1, from coordinate 5,929 downwards.
CATCATATCCCATTATCCCTCGTCCCTCCCGTGCCGCTGTGGAATGTAAATAAAGGAACAAAAATGGGGAATCAACTCACAGGGATGTCATAGACTTGAGATTTCGAAATGCATCCACTGCAATCTTCTGGATCTGATTGTTGCTTAAATCCCTGCAAAAAAAATAAACCAAACCAGCATCATCATCATATTCCGTTGTGCTGCATTGCTGAGGCAAATAGGTGTACAAAACGGGGAAATGGAAAGGAAAGGAAAATGCCAGTTTTTTTCTCGTTTCTCAAGTCTGTTTCATTGTTTGTTCCACGTTCCATGTCTACGCCACACTCATTTATGGCGAAGCATGACCGGCGTGTGGGTGACTGTCATGTGGATTACACATCAAAAATTAGATTAATGATGAAAACCGAGTTGGATTTGAGGTCAAAGATTCATCCTGACATGACGGTGCAAGAAACAGACCAACAAACAAACAAACAGACTTGCTCTTCTGCCCTGAGAAGAGCAGAGTTGGGCTCAGTTTGGCAGACGAGATCAGACCGAAATTGAGAGGGATGCGCGATTCTCCCAAATAAGGACAATATTTATAAGGAAGGTTGGAAAAGTCAACAGAGTTAAGTTAATGGAATGAATGGTGTGTGTCCCGTCCTTACAATCTTCGAAGACGTTTGTATGAGGAGAACGCTCCGGGTGGTATTTCAGTGATTTCATTCTGCTCCAGCCGCCTGTGTACATTAAATAACAAATCCAACATTATTATCTCATCCACCAACCAACCCAGAAATGCAAGTTATTAAATATCCACCAAACCAAGATATTGGGAAAAATTGGGCTTGGCAATTTCAAAATATTTTCAATAGGTTTTCTCCCCGAGACGAAGGAAGGCTAGGCTTATCTTTGGATTGAGAGCTCTTTCTGCTCTCAATCGAAGCCCAGACAGGGTGTGCCTTCATTCCTTCACCCGAGGAAAATACATATTTCTCAGGATAACTTGTGTAGCCTTGGAGATGACTGCAGTCTGAACTTACAGCTCAATGACATCTTCGGGAAGGGAGTCTGGGACGGATTTCAACGTCAGATCCCTGCAATCCACGACTCCATCCGCACAAACGCAGGGATGAGGACAGTTCTCGTCGCCCCCACACTTATTCCACTTCCGCTCAACCACTCCTGCAAAAAAATCCCGAAATATGTGAGAGGTTTACTTTACATGCTGTACACAGTTTAAAGGTGGTGGTGGTGGGTGCAATATCCATGGTGATATCCACAACAACGAGGCGAGAGTTTAACACAGAAACCATTCACTCTTGGGACTCATCATCATTATCATTTGTGAAACTAGGGAACATTATTTATTAGCAGGAAGGATGGAAGGATGAGCTTTTTTTGCCCTGGTAAGTATGCCAAGCACCCACCCGACTCCGACTCCAACATGGACCAAACTTTTATCTCTCAGTGGCCTAGTCTATGCATGCACATAGGAGTCCATCCATTGTGCAATGCAATGCCCGAGTCAGCAGAGATTTTGCCATTTGAAGAGTCAGCTTTGACTTGGACTCTTCAAATCCATGGCTTGGCTCTCCCTTTTCCTTGAAAATCCGGAATGGGAGAGAGAGTTTTGAGTGAATTCTGACAAATGGGATGGATCCAAGGTTAGTTGAAAGAAGCCAGGCAATAAAAGTATTTTTCTCGATAAGTGAGTTTTTTTGAAAAGCTGGAAATCGATGTTATTCATTCTCCATTGCCTTTGCCTTTGCCTTCCCTGGGACATCGACATCAACATCCAAGGAAAAGACGGATCCTGGGAGATTGAGCAAGTGGAAACATTTTCTCCATGATTTAAAGTCTGCAGGCAGGCATCCGATTGGGCTGATGCTGAATGTAACACAAACCAATTCGAGTCTCGGAAAAATGCAAACTACAAAACGAGATAAAGTGGATTTGGGATGAATATTTCAAAAACAATCATTTACTTGTCTGACTGGATGGAGATGGAATGAAAGGAACAAGTTTAGTCATGGAATGGCTAAATCCAATTGTGCCCCACCAACTCCAGTCCAATACAGATACAAGCCCCCACTCCCTGCCTGCCTGCCCCTGACGTTTGACACATGACAGAAGGATGAGTAAGGAGAAAGAAAGGGTCGAAATTAAATCACTTGAGAAACAAGAGAAGGACTTGAGGAGGAGTCGCATTGCATCTCAACGCAATAGCATAAAAATAAGGCTGGATCTGCATATCATAATGTCCAATCTCCCTCCTTTGTTTCATTTCCACGGCTCTCTCAGAAAATGTGGAAATTTGAGCTGGAGTGTATGCAGCCTAGTAAAAATCACGACTCTTCCGTTTCCATAATGCACCTCAACCACCAGATAAGAGCCAACTGCAACTCTTTATTCAGGGATCTGCTCTTTTTTTCAGGCTTATGTCCATCTCTTCCAGGGTTTTATGGATATGGAAGTGGGTGGGTGGGTGGGTTGGATGATGATCATGATGGCACCATACCATGGAAGGATGGAAGGAAGGAAGCCGCCGCCGAGAGCAACATTTCTGAGATTTCTTCCAGACCTTATCTCCCTCCTTCCCTCTCTGGAAGTTGAACCTGCAAGGGCAGCACATTATTGTTGCTGGGGTGGGTGGGGTGGGTGGAAAGCCCGTAAATGCAAACGAGGTTTCGGCACCCCCAGAAAAGGCGGTTTAAAGCCAATCTAGTTAACTTCATAACAATCTAATATCCTCATTAAATGTCTTAAAGGGCTGAGAATGAATTTTTCCACAAGCCGTCATGTCAAGCTTCAGAATCACGTCCATCCACGTTGCCCATCCTCATTAAACATTTGGATTGGACCGAGTTTAATGGGGAAATGGGTGGTGGTGGTGGTGGTGGTGGTGGTGCTTTATTCATTCGGGCTCTACAGCTTGTAAATATCAAAGGATTCTTGGATAAAGTCTAAGCCAGCTCAAGTAAATCCTTTTCCGTCGGAATTTACTGGGTTTTCTTTGTTTTCAGGCTCATCCTTCCTTTCAAAATGAAAATCATAAGCTCTCCTCAGCCAGCCAACCAACATGTGCAAGAGGATCATCAACAAAGATCCTTCAATGGATGATGAGGATGATAATGAATTAATGAGATTGAGTGCGCCCTCATAACTCGGAGAGAATTTCGAGGATTGTCCTCGAAATTTTGCATACCAGCGCATTTGAACTCTGACTCCAAAACTTCGTCAATGGTTTTGTCCCTGAGGTGATAGGGCGAGTTGCACCTCCCCGTTGACGTTGACATTGATGTTGGGACCGTCCTCGAAGCTCGTCTCATCCATCGCGTCAGCCAACCAAGATGGCAGTCACAAATCAAGGGATTGTTTCCGAGCGTTAAATGCTTCAACTTGGCCAACCCTTCGAACGCATCTTTTTGCAGGGATGTCAAATTGTTGTTCTCCAGTGTTCTGTGGATACAAAAAAAAACAAAGGCATCACCACCGGTAACTCATTAGTGTGCAAAAACATTGGGAGAGATGAGCATAAATGATTCGCATTAATTTAGAAACTTACAAAACTTCCAAATCTCTCAAAGGTCGGATGGCAGCTTCATCAATGCAGGTGAGTAGGTTGTGATCCAACATCCTTCAAGCAAGAAATCAGGTGAGCAAATTCATTCCGATTTTTTACAAGATAATTTCCTCTTCTGTTTAAAAGTGTACTTACAATGATTTTAAATAATTTGGCCCCATCAACGATCGTTTCCGAACAGCACTGAGTTGATTGTGACTCAAGTCTCTGGAAATATAAATGAAAAGCAACACTTACTCCTTCATTCATTCAACTCCATGTAATACAACCCCTAGGAACATTCTCAAAGAGAAACAACATCCTCAACAAGATAACACTTCCTTCCAAAGTAAGTATGCATGCATGAATGCACCCACATTCTTGTTCATCTGTCACTTTAACAAGCTGAGACTCTTCTATCCTTGTAATTAAGGAAACCACGTGTTCCTTGTTAAGGTAGTCAACACTACACGCTCCAGAGCCAAAACCATACCAATTTATGCCCCCATGCATAACCTGACAAGTCCACCAGCCATCAACCAATGATATGAGATTCCTGGGATGGGATGGGAATAATTGCTCGCATTCCCTTCCCAATGCTGCGACACTTTGCAAATTGTGGGGCAGAAATGTTATGTACCAGAGCCAGAGTGTCTCACATTCTCAACACTCGTTCCTCCACCAAAAATTCCAGCTATTTATATTATTTAATGAGTCAAAATCCTGTATTTTGCCATTTCCTTTCATGTTGAGTCAGAGTCAAGTGCTGCTGCTGCTAACTTTAATTACGGAGAGGCATCAATCCTCTCCTCCAATATATTTACAATTAGGACCATCACCATGTCCTATGCCTAGGCATAGGTGCGTATTTATACCCTCCGTAGTAAATAAATACACTTGTTTGGAATCCAACCACCACAATGGATAATCAACATTCCTTCCCGAGTCAGGCAGTGTCTTCTGTCTCATTCACTTAAATATTCATCCAAGGAAAGCTAAATGTAAGGCGAAGTTGTTTGTTCCTCCCAAACAAAGAGAATGCCTTCCCCTCCATTTAATTGAAATGACTTTAATTTAATCTCGACCAGCGAGAATAATGTGGATGACAGGGGAGCACAGCAAAGGGAGTGAGGGAATGAATGACAACGTTTAAATCTTTTGAGGAGGTTGTGTGTTGTGTTGGTACGATGATATTCTCGTGCTAATTTATATTACATTTGTGTCACAGTCTGCCATTATGTTGGCTGGCACTGATTGTGCCAATCTTCATTAGTTGCTGCCATGTAGTAATCATCGTCGTAGTCATGGATGGATCATCAATCCTCAAATCAACTCAAAATCTGCATTCCATTCAATAAATCCTTGTATCTAGCACATTAAAAAGTGTTGGAAATGCCTTCTTTGAGTTTTAGATCGATGAATCCCAAAATTTTGAATATTTTTCTTTTATTTCCGGACGAATTTTGTGAAACCTAAAATTTCTGAGACAAGAACCTTCAACCTGCTTTTTGATATTTCCACATTTGACCAAAATTTACATGTAGCTTCTCCGTGAAAAGGGGTAATTTTTGAAATATTTTCCATAAAATCCCACCACTTCCACCGCATTTTCCTCTGGTGGCTATCCCATCCATCCAATTGTTTGTTTGTTTGTTGAAAAGAAAGGAACTAAAAGAGGAGGAGGCAGAATACCAATGTGGATTTCTACCTTTGTCTTGGCTCAGTCAGAGTCAGAGTCGGACAGAGGATTGCAACCAAGTCTGAGTTTCAGTCCGTTCCTTCCTTCGTTTTTTCGTTCGTGAGCCTCGGCCCAGGTAATAGGATCAAGATGAATACAAGACCATGTTCGTGCATGTCCACTTTTTTATCCATACAAAAGTTGTTTGCTTCTGTCTGTTCTCTGGATTTGAATGGGAGTGAAAAACCAAAGGAATAAGTATTGCCCCTCAAACACACACACACAAACAAAACCCTTTCGTGCCTCCAATCCATCCATCCATCCCTCCTTTTGCCTGTCTCTTCCAAAAAGATGACCCACAAAAAGTAACTTTTCCTCGGAGAGAGTTACTCAGTAATCCTCTCACCTCCAATACTTCCAGTCCCCATCCCCTCATCCTCGGCTCAAAGGAGAGGAGAGGAGGATGCACTTATCTCACAAAGGCATGGGAAATCACGGCTTAGCTTCACTCACATTCACATTCGAGTTCCCTTAGGCTCAGCCTTACGATTAGTCATCACTCCACAAATTCTCTGGACCAGGGAGGAAGGGAGGGAGGGAGGGATATCTTGGTAAAATCGTTTCTGATTCAAAAACCACTTTTCGAAGTCTCTAATTTCCTCCGTTGAGTTTGAGTTTGGTCATCTTGGAACGGTTCATTGGAT
>JAQIWC010000400.1:0-10015 GCA_034694605.1 Folsomia penicula | reverse complement strand
ATATACCAAATCAAGTGAAAGTTGTACAAAAATTCAATTAAAATGTGTTCAAAGAAATCTGAGGATTGTTCTGACGAAAGTCAGTGTTTTATTGACACTGAATGTTTAAGTGGGACTTCTTTAGCTCCGTCGTGTGTAAATTCAGATAACTTTGAGGGAGAAAGTCCGAGCAGTATAGATAGCTCTCCTGATGATGATGTCAAAGACAATGAGAGCTCCGAATCTGACGAATCGTCCTCTTACTATCACCCTGAAAGTAGCAGGAAACGGTGTAGTGAACATGGAGAAAGTGAAAAATCTGTTAAAAATCCAAGACTTGCAATCTCCACGAGTTTATCACTTCAATCAAAAGATAAGAGAAAGGTGAAAGTGAACTACGAGTCAGTCTCGTCCCTGAGTGTGTCATCTTCCCCTGAGCAGAACACGGGTGTCTTGAGTAAAATGCCGAGTGTTGGAGCATCAGCATTTCATGGAGATGCATCCAGGAAATCCATCAATCGAGCCGAGATTTTAATCAAAATGGAACAAGAAAAAGGGTTTCAAACAGACCTCAATTCAAACCATCATATTTTTATGGATGGCAACAAATTACAAACCTATCAACAGGATGGGGTAGACGAAGAGAAAAAGTCTCAACATTCGTCTCAAGTAGCCTCCAAATCCAAGTTGTCATTTGGGATCGATAGGATTTTGTCGGATGAGAATTCCAGTCCTGAAATGAATCATAAACGTCTTCCAACAAAAGGTAAAGCTTGGTTTGATGAAATTAGTATTTTAATAATTTTTCTTGAGTTTTCTGTTTTGTCGAATTAATTTGAGTAACGATGTTCCTGAAAAAATTAAATTGCTACAGAGTGGCGCACTCCGGAGTCTGTGCATTACGAAATATTTTTGCACATTCAGAAAACTGATAAATAACAACTTTTCATCGACCTTTCAGTATTTAATAATGAACGACGGAGAAACAAAACCGACTACAAACTCGAATAAAATCATTTTCAAAAAAACCTTCTAAGGCGAGACCGGCGCCATTACAAATCTGAAACTAGCCCCCCACCCACCACAATTCACAGTTTAGGCCACCTCGTCTCGCCGGGCCAAATCGGTTTCCACAAAAACTGAATCATTAAAATAGAGATAATCAATGTGGTGTGGATATGAAACTTGATGAAAAAATTTAATCAAAGGTAACCATTTCTGAAACTTACCCTCAATTCAAGAATTTGAATAATCAATTCGCAAGCCCATTTTACGTTTTGTCAAAAATTGCAAGTTAATTTTATATGCGAACCCAATTATTATGATACACTAACATAAACATGCATTTGTATAGATCTGTTTCAACAATTCACTAAAATCATTCATTTCAAACATAATTTATATTTATGTCCAACTCAGAATCAGGTACATCTTTAATGTAATGTCTTACGCAATTTGGTATTGCATTTATGATTATAAAAGGCCGATTTGGCCCGGCGGGGCGTGGTGGCCTAAATTGTGAGTGGGGGGAGGGTGCCTTAATGGGGTCGAACTTTTTGGGTGGATCAAATGTCACTCACCGCACCGCATCTATGTATGAAAAACTGCGACAAAATTTTTCAAATCTGTTCTTGTCCGCATTCATTTCCAAAAAAAGTCCGACTCAATTAGGTGGGACATTTTAAGTTTCAAGAACCTTCCAGCTACAGATGCATTTGTAGGTTACTGGGTTTGACTTTTTGTCCAAATAAGAGAACGATGGTTATCACATGACAAGGATTCTGGTTGACATATTTAAGGGAGCATTGAAGATGAAGTGCTTCTCATTCTTCCTTATGTCTCGGTTCACCGCTGCTGGGTGCAGCCACCGCCTAGAAAACATTAACAATGAAATGACTGCCGGGTCAAAAGAGAGGAAGGAAAGGCGAAGATGTGATTCAAAGAAGTCGACTTGCATGCTCCGAGACTGGCCCTGCTTCAGCTTATCTTTATCGGCCCTTAATGCGTAACAAAGTTCTTTTTGGTCAGAGGAGCGGAGATGGATGGATGGATGACGGAGAGAGCCTTTGACAATCAACCAAGCAAGCAATGGCTCCATCCATCCATTGTGGCTGGCTGGACCCTTAATCGGTCCAAACCAAATCAATTCATCCGTGATTTCCTCTGTCTGACTTGCAGTGTTAAGATAAAGAATTAAAAGAAAAGCCAAGGCAAGGCAAGGTTCTCGGAACTTCTTGGGATGTCTCCAGCATGAAACCAAATCTGGCTTTTGGAGAGGTTGTGTAATGGGCATAACTTGTATTTTAACATGGTAGTCACTCCCTGGTGGAGATGAAGAGCAAGAAGAAATTATCGTTGTCTATATTCGGCTGTCAAAGATATCAAAAAAGTACATGACGGACTTTATTCCAGTAAACTCAACCATATGGGATGATTTGGAAGATTAAATGCCAGTCAAATTAGGGTGGAAAAGATGACTTGACCTGGCAAATTGACAAGGCAGCTTCAAGATAGCCAAGCAATTTATCATCCACCGGTCAGTTTATGTAGTAAGAGTGTAAATTAATTTCCAAAATTATCCAGCACCTGCATCATCCAAAACTGCATTTTTTGTCTTATTTATTCGAGCTTGATTATATCTTTGAAACCTCCTTTAAATTTGTACTCGTCTGTTCCTTCATTGGCTCGAGTAGACAGGCAAGCCCCGGACCTAATTTTAATAAGGCTGCATGATCAGAATACAAATGGGGCGAGAGAATCTCACATTCTTTCCTTCCTTCAGTTTTATTCAGTCTGTGAATGACTTTGTTGGTTTAAACTTTTGGTATTCTCATCACAGGAAAGATATTCATTTGGTCAAACCTTTGTTTGGCTAGATTACAACGACCCAGCAGTGAACTTGTTGATCGATTAAATCTCGTTCGGTGCACCGTCATGCAGGGAATTAACATGTGTTGCTCTTTTATACCCCTTCTTCCAAATGCAAAAAATGCATCCGTCCGAATATGAAAGTGTGGGGAGGGTAGATGCATTACACAATTTTTTGTTCGCATATTATTTCTGGGCGTTATCATAATATTTTAGATGCTTGCATGCACAGTCACGTTGGTAGGGTGTTAACATATGTATGCGCCATGAAACGATATGCTTGTTTATTTAATAAAGTCTAAATTTTTCTGTTTTGTACTCTGCCATTTGAGAATTCAAAACACAAAGTACTCCTGCACGTTGCATTAAAATTTTCACTCATCTTTTGCAATTATAAATGTGAAATGAAATTGTGTCGATTAAGAAGGTCGTTCGATTAAGCAGGGGTCAGAAGGTCTTCACGAAGCACAAGTGCTGAGATTTATTGAATGAGAAGAGTAATTAAATTATTGATTGAATCAAACCCCACTTTTCCTCACGCAGAGTGTGCTATGGCGGACACGAGGAACACTTTTGCTTGACTTGCTCATGAAGAAACATACGCATTGGCTTTGATTTATGCCTTGTTTTGTATTCAATCTTTTTAATTGTCATTAACGAGGATTTACAGGATCATAAATTTGATCAAATCCTATCGTGCATATGAGCATCCTTACTGCTTTGCATGGCACCTTGCCTTGGTTTGCTTGTCACAGACAGACTCATGAATTAAACGACTCCTCCTGCGTCTCGATCAGGTTTAGTTTTTCTTGGACGACTCTTTGTCTTTTTACGGCAAAATTGACGTTTTGTACTAGTTTTTCTGCTGATTCTTGATCTTATTACTAAATGTAATGCAGGTATTCCGTGGCAAACTGTCATAAACAGTTTAATCATGTAGATTTTTGTCTTTATGAGGTTATAAAACAAAAAAGTTGATTTCAAGACATTTCCTCAATTTTAGAAGAACATTAATTGCTACGAATGAGTGTTTATCTTTGCTAAGGGTTTCTCTTTATTTTGGGTTTGTTCAGTCTTTGAAAAAGTCGATTCTCCCGGTTTGGGTTCTCGTTTTTCTCGTTAAGATTACAATTCTGGCTCCGAAATCTATTTCATCTCACCCACCAGAAACATTGTGAAAGAAGGAAAGGAAAGGAGGGGGAGTGGATGGATGGATGGTTGGGTGAATTTTCTTTCCTTATTTTAAGGAGCTGTCGTTTCCCATCCATCCATTATGCAACACACAAACTCTACAGAGCCGATCCAATATCCAGAAGCAACCCTAAATACTTACTTTTCTACTCCCACGGCTTACTCTTCTTAGCTTGGTTCGCATGTATTTTTTCTTGTTTCAAAAGAAGACGAATTAGTGAATAAAGTATTTCACTGTCTGAGAGAAGGAGCAGAGCATTGCAAGATAGCTGGGATTTGAGCAAGTTGTACAATTTTATTTCCTAGAAAGGAAACAGGAGGGACCATTTCATGGATTGTCAATAGAATAGTTGCAATCGCTCAATAAGTAGTGTTGAGCCACCTCCGGTGGCCAAGACTTTTCTTGTTTTACTACTTTTGTCGACCACAACACATTTGATTTGCTTGGCTTGGTCAGTCTCTGACTTGATGTTGAGAGAGTGCAATGTTTTGTCTGATCTGCTATAAAATCAATATCAGCGATTGTTGGGGGAGGGTGGGGAAGACTTAATGACAGTCTCAGATGGACCGATCTTTGTAGCAACCACACTTAGATGCGTCGGGCAGAGTAGCAACTTGTCAAAGGTCAGGAATGGAAACTAAAGTGCGTAAAAGAATTATTCAGCAGAGATACATTCATTCATTCATTCATTCACAGAAGGGTGGTTGGGAAAGAGAGAGAGATGGAACAATTGGTCAGAGATCGAATGATTTACTTGACCAATTTATCTAACTTCCCATTCTGGAAACATTAGCTTTTATTTTCTCATTCATCCAACGTACACCCTGAAATACAACTGATGGATGGATGTTGCTGGTTAATGTTGAAAATGATTGAAGAGAAAGAGACAGAATGGTGAGCTGGGAAAGTTATATGAAGACAGATTGGATTAATGGTCCGTTGGTCGAAGAGATGGATTTATTCGAGGGAAGGGAAGAAGAACCTTGGTTCGTTTTATTCGTGTACGGCAGGTCAGGGCTCCTGCTGTGCTGATTTGAATTGCAATTTGATCTTTGCCTTGCAACCATTCAGGGAATCTTAATAACTGTGTCTTTTGGTTTGAAAAATTGACCTGTTCAAAGATACTGGCAATATTAATTGCATCCATTAATTTCGCATATCGTCAGTCAAAATCTTTACATGAGTATCATTTGACTCATTGTCAGTTTAATGACGAGACAACGGTGAAGGCAATCAATATAAAATTTCAAAACTTTCAACTTCACTACAAATGAAAAGTGAAGCTCGTGTGCTCTATTGTGGATGAGTTCGTTCAAGAATTTTAATCAGGAGAAGGATTAAAAACAATTAATGAGAATTGAAATGAAATTGAATTTAAAGTTTCGAAACGTCACCACGCATTGCATACACTAGTTAATTCTGCCCTACCTACTTCAACTAGGCATGATATTGAGTGATTCAATATTTCTATACGGAAGAACAATACAGACTTAAAACTTTCGAGTTATCAAATAGTTAAGCGATATATTAGGAAAATGGGAAAACGCTGTTGGATAGTTATTGTTTGATTTTGACATGTACTAATTTCTTTTGTCTGGGCAGCAGTAGTTTCTGTCTGGCTAGCTCGTTGTCTGAAGGTCTAAATCCTTATTAATCATGAATGCCACTCACTTTCATGTTTTAGCATTTATGCAGGTAGTTTAGTTCGATTACCGACTTTTCTGCTATTGTGCAAAAAATTGTAGAAATATAAAATGTTGACTTTGCTTCAGTTTGCACAAATGGTTCAGTAAATGTTTTTATATTGACGTCATAATAACTGTTGTAGTAATTATCAACTCATGTATACGAATCATATTAAAACTGGTAGCAAGAATTCAAGTCGTTTAACCTTGCAATTTTTCCTGAGAATAATTATTGGATGAGCTCATTCATAACGATTAAATACTCCGGTTCTCGTTGGTTAAGGAAAAAAATCGTGAGAAACTTGTGGACTAATCGATTAAAATTAAAGCGGACTGAACTACATCCATAATTTTGCAATGGATAATTACTCGCCTTCAAAAAATCAAGTCATTAAAAAACCCTTGTGTGTGTTTGCGATGTCATAATAATTACAGAGTAAAAAGCGACCACCTTGTTTTTATAGGAAGAGTTGTCTTGAATTGAAATGGATCTTTAGTGTCCAAACTATTAATTTATTTCATTTATCTGCATTTTTTCTCAATACTGATTGACAGTCACGTAATATCCCTAACCAACCCATCCGTCAATATAAATACCATTGAGGCAGAGAAAGGCCTCTGCCTCACAATAATTTATCTGATGCACATTGAGATTGACTATTGAATGGTTAATTCGTTGCTGCACCCAATCTATTGGTTTGTCTTGAATATCAATTACAATTACATGAAGACAGGAGTCATGCACGTATCAATCACTCCATATCTTTTGTTGTGCGAATTAACAAATAGAAACAGCTTTGATTTAGAGATTGGAAACTCTTATTGATTCTTTGTTAAGGCAAGGAAACTGTCTGTATTAATCTTAAGTGGTGTTTCATATTTCTATAAATGCTATACTGCAGAAGTGTAGCGAGCAAGTACAGTTATGCTCCCCACCTTCGTCCAATACACACATATTGTTTTGGTATGGATGATGGATGCCTTGTCGATGATTCTTTGATAAATTGGTGATGAATTTGGTTTGAAGTGAACTAACGGCAACGAGTTGATCGGTTCTATGCAAACTTTGCAATCCGACACCAACTAAACAATTGTAGGCAAAGGTTAAAAAAGTAATGTGCATGTACATACATAGATGAGCCATGGATTGAGCTGCTCCAAGAGTGAAATGACGCTTATCTGAGGTTGAATTGAAGTTTGTCTCGATTTCGCTTTTGTTTGTTTGTTTTCTTCATCGACGACAAGAACTGAGCAAAGGTCATTAGTTTTATGGATACGGTATATTGAAAATGCAAGTCTAGGCAATACATATGCAGTTGTAGGCGACGATGCACATCGTTCTATTTACATGGTTTTTGGTTTCACTTCATTTGTTAAGATGGATGGGTTTGCCCTCAAGTGTGAAGTCTCAAAGCATGACTTTGATCCAATCCGAGTGAAACCAAAATTAGCTTTGCAAACGATTTCCTTTTATGATAAGGATAAATTGATGAGTTATTGATGAGATGGAACAATTGAAAAAGTGCAAGTGAATTCATTTTGGCTTGTTTAACCTTTGACATGTAATAGAAACGGCATTGATTTTACTGCAAGCAAGAAATAAATGTTCTTTAAAACAAACATAAATTCAGTATTGCTATCAGAGCATCAAATCAAGGCGTCGTGCATCCCAGCATATCTTCTTTTATCTGTGTAACTTTCCTTCATTTCACAAGTTTTGTAACCTTGCTTGCATCATAGAATGGATTTACTTAGGTATGTGTGTGTATGTGGCAGAACGAAAAGTGCAATAAATTTTATAGATTTTTGTCAATTTCAGTTTGGAAAATGACTTTTTGGTTTTGGGTGGTGTCGGAATGGGTTGAGCTTTCGTGGTTTTAGTTTGTTGGAGGTGGTGATTTATTGTTGTGAGTAAAAATGCAATTGCTTACAGTTTGAAGGCCTTTACGATGAGATGGTGGTGAAAAGGTCTTTTTATCCCAGATTGTTTAACGCATTTGTAACGAACGGTACAATTCTTGGAGCAAATGGTCATTTGTTTCTCTGAAAGAAAAGGACTAAAAAGTCAAATCAAGCTTTTTGTTCACTCCAGTCAATTCCCATGAGACGAGTCAAGCGCATGAGAAAATTTGGAAATCTTGATAAACCCAAGTCATCATTTTCAAAAGTCTTGGATAAGTTATTATCCTGAAAATCCATTTAAAAGTTAGAAACACAGAGAGAGGACAAAAATGGAGAAAAGAACGACCGACACCCTTTTTTAAAATATGAGAAGTAATATTATAGGTGTAATATATATAAATGTGTACATTATAATGCAACGTAAAATGTAGCAAGTTCATCGTTTGAACAATTTTTCAGGAAATGGGTTAGCTTTAGAATATTCCATATCTTTGTCTTTCTCGCCTTTATTGCCCTCAGTTTGAGCATGAGTTTGAGAGATTGAAACTTTTAAAGCTTTGGACTGTAAAATAAGGAAAGAACCCAGCGGTGAAAGAGAGTCAAGTTTATAAATGGGATGGGGATGGGGTTAGAATTTTTATGGGTGTCATAATGTCTTTGCTGGATAGACCCTGGCCCCTTCTGGTGTGGTGGTGGTGGTAACAAACATCATTTTCCTCTCAGACTCCAATCATGACTTGGCCCCCTCTGAAATTACGGTTTCCGTTATTTTACTTTATGTAACATTTCAATATGCTAAAGTTTTGTAATATTCAACCAACCAAGGGAATGGAGCAATATCTATGAACTCCTGACTGACTGACTGACTGGTTTTGTCCCCGTCAGTCGACTTGTTTCTCAATCATACATCAAGGCAGTGGAAAAACAAGAGGAACACAGCAGTCGTCGACAGTAATGATCCACAACTCGTTCACTGGTTTCATTCGACTCGACTTAATGTGACAGGTTTGGTTTGGTATGCATGGGTTTGAATGCACAACATTGTGAATTTGTAACGTAAGAAGCAAAGGAAGGAAGGAAGGAAGTGACAATAATAATGTTTTGAATGTTTCAAATTTCAATTGTCTCCGGAATCTGAACAAATGGGGTGGATTGTCACTCGTTAGTCGTTACTCACCGTATGCCAAGCCAACCGATTTCCATGCACTTATCTCTGCATTGTTTCCACGGTCGGACCAATGTTGATTGCCGGCCAGCCATACGGAGAGAAATGCTGGCCACAATATTTATTAAAATCCACAATAGATGCACGCGTTGGTCCACGAATTAAAGGTCACATTAAAAGTAAAGTGCGGTTTAGTTTTTGCTGGAGGGTTAATTGTTAATCCGTGAATGCAAATGCATCAAAAGTGAATGCATCAGCTCTGACTGAATACAATAGGGTGCATTTTGTGTGCATGGCTTTTGTGGGTTGCATTTATTTGTAAGAGCATCTCATTGAGAATTCTACGGTGTGAACTGCATCCATTGTGCAAAGGAGAATATGCTTCACACATCACAAACAACCCGTTGTCAGTGTGGCACTTGATTTATTTGTGCAGTAGGATGCGATAGTGCATACGAATTCTAGGGATGAAATGAGGTAGGACATGGACGCCGCAATGCCATGTTTATGCCAAGCATTTTGTGATGCGGTTGAATCCTTTCTTCGGAATATGCATTGCACTGACTTCCAACCTCGGCTGTTTCCATCCATCATTTACACGCAGTGCACGTGTCACTCTCATCTCATGTTGGGTGACTCTTAAAAATTCGTCTCGGATGCAGTGTACAACTTTTTCAAAGTTGTTTGTAGGCTGCGTAGCCCAAAAATCCATCTCAAATTTTGGTGTGTGGGGTTTTTTATTTCCCTTCTGGGTAAAGTATGAAGGATTTTTGGTGGGTGAGAAATGAAAGGAAAAGCATTGCTGGAATCACACCACTTTACCACCACCCCCAACTGTGATTCCAACTGGATGATATGATAAAGAGTAGGAGGATCGTTCAAGCTAAAAAAGGTTGAAAAGGCACCAAAACTTTATAATGAAACTCCAATTTTCTACGGTTTTAGACACGCTTATTATTCTCTCCTTTGTGTCTGGCCTGGTGGAGACAAAGAATCATTCATTATTAAACGGGGGGTAGAGACACGACCCCGACCTTTGTGAATTGCTTAGTTCTTTTAAGGTTGAGCTAAACCGATGTCATTCTTTGAATAATAAATCACGGAATAACGTCGCTTTGTCTTATCTCACTCAGGTACATTTACCGTAATCTCGGAGGTAGTGTCGTGTATTAAAGGGGGATGCGTAGTTATGTTATGAATCACACAGCCTTGGAAGAAGCAGAG
>JAQIWC010000399.1:0-10018 GCA_034694605.1 Folsomia penicula | reverse complement strand
AGAAAAATAATGATTGAAACAACAGTCCAAACTTAAAGAGTTAACTTGACGATCCTATATTTTACTGTCAGAATCCTCCGAGACTTTGACTTTGACTTTGCTTTTATTATTTGTGCCAATTGCGTTATTTTATTGTTACTGCTGTAAACTTCCACCAATTAATTTCGCAATATCCGGTAACACAGAGCAATTATTGTTGGACTATCTGCAATTCATGCAGTCTTCGTACACAAAACAGAAATTTATCACCACCATATTTTACACTCATGAACATGACTGAAGAACTAATTTATTTTATTTCTTACCTTTTTTAGTCGTTGTATTCTTATTCGTACGGCTCAATTTCCTTTCCAAGCAAAAAATACTACCGTGTGTCAAACTCACTGTAACTAAATTAATCCCAACCCTTCAATTTGAACGGGGAAGCGTACAATAATTAATGAAAATTAATAATAGTTCACTTTCGATTTCCCTTTGATTCTATCAATCCTATGATTTTTTGACAGTTTAACCTACATTGGTTAGAATTCACTAGAATTCCTTTGGATTCGTGACATTTTTACAATTTTAATATAATAATACAGGGGATGAGCTGACACTAGCATCCTTCCGGTGTGACTTTATTGTAGAAATTCAATAGAAAATCGACTTTTCCACACTCGTTTAGCCAAAGGCATGAATGAACGAGCACAAGCTTTTGTATTTTAGAAATTCTTGATATTCAATTCAAATCCAAAATGGCAAAAGTTTTTTGACGCGAGTCAATTTCATGCTGACCGACGGTCAAAATCCGATGCAGCAACAACATGACCCTGGTCCACTTTGAACTTTCCATGAATTTAGAGCAAAGATAAGACGCACTCGGAAAACTCTTGGAATTATCAAAAACAGAGCCAGCATCAGAAGAAACCTTCACTTTTTATCCGTCTCAAATGCATCCACTTCCATCGCCGACAGATTTATGAGTGTGCACAGCAGTGTCTTTTATCCAAGGGATGCGAACTATTGCGGAAACAAATATTTTTGCACTGAACCTCTGGCAAATTCTGATTGAGCTGAGCCCCGGCTACGGATACAAGTTGGCATCATCCCAAGCCAAGTTTGACTCCAGTCATTCAACAAAAGTCACTCAAAAAGTTTAGCACTGCGTATGAGCTTTCAGATACAAATGGTGTTTCTTTCTCACTCTGTATGTATGAGGAAAAGTACAAATTGCAGTAAATCTAACCACTTTAAAGTGCAAACAAACTTTTCTTTAACATTGACATAGACGTGGTATTTTTTTTACGTTTAATGGAATTAGAAGCAACTTCCGTACACCACGGAGAATATATGTAATTGTAGATCAAATTCCACACTAAAAAATGAGCAATATTTTTGCAACCGAGTTTAGACACTTATTTAAAAAACGTCACTTAATTTTGAAATATTTCTGACAAAATAGAAACCATGATAAAATACTCCCCTCTCTCACCCAACAGTCACTACCAACTAACTAAAGCTTCATGAATGCAAATCTAACAATAAGGTTCTGGATAATGGACTTTGTTGGCGTTAACCAAACAAGCACACAGTTGTACCTAACTTCCTTCCCTTGTCATTTGTGCCTGTTGGATAAAAATAAGTCTCAATTTGCTCATTGTATTCAGAGGATAAACCAACAAATGAAATGCAAATGGATGGATAAATATGGGATGCACTGCAAAATCTCCTATTCTCCATTAAAGGTAGGTCGAAGCAGCTATCAGAGAAGGCAAGACAAGGTAATGGTTCGGTGTGCCTGTGACTAACTTTTCTCTCTATTTATGGACATTTTATAATTTTCTTGCTTTATTGTTAAATTCAAGGTGAGCTGAGGGCAGGTGCAAGTTAAGTAGCTAAATAGCAAAACTAGCAGGAATAAGACCAAGTCTGTACTTATTTATGAAACACTGACTCTGCAAACCAAAGCTTTGGCCCTGTCGGCGAACTTGAAGACATAAATAAGGACTGACAGACATCAACGTAATGCAGTCTTTAATTGTGATGTGAATGCACCAATCTGAAAGAAAACATGGGTGCCAACGAAATGTCACATTGTTTACTCCTCCTTGTTCAATGTTCAACTGCATAACTGATCACAGACAGACAGAACGATGAACAAAGATTGGTTGGCTTGGCATGGGTGTGGATATTGCTTTTTTTGGAAACAGAAAAAACGCCACGAAATAAGACTTGGTGCTGTATTTATTCCATAAAACCAAAGTGCAGTGAATTGAAGCGAGTGAGCAAATTGCCTAATAATACAAAAACACACTCCATGATAATGATGATTACGATGGGCATGCCGATCCAATTCAATTTCATCCGGAATTCTAAAGTGTGATGGGTTTTACTGGATAGATTTATATGAGATTAGGTAGGTGCACAAGATGTATAAAATGCGGATAGGAGGGTAAAATTCAGGATAAAACAAAAGTTATTTCACATTGTATGAGCATTATTATGGATGTCCCAACGAGTTTCATTGTTAACCCATTCCATTACACTAATACAATTAACCTACAAAACCAGGAGTTCTTCTCATAATTATCTGATAACATCAAATAAAAATTGGCAGTTTAGCACGTCTGCTGCAATTTACATAAATAAAAATCCAGGATTCTATTAAATCCCTCCGACATGGCAGTAAATTAAAAGACATTTCATCTTCATGAATACTTTGCCGTGTACCTGCAACAATACAACCGTAAACTATTCAAGGTTAGAAGAAAAATTAATCATTCATGATGATCCAACCCACCCATCCGTCCCATCATCCCGTGTCGCAGTCGGTATTTGCTTCTTTTGTAAATTAAACAGGATGTTCACATTACGAAACAAAGGAACGGTGTAATGGATAGCAGAAGTGAGGATGATGAAAAATGCTCAACACTGAATTGGTTCCGTGTTTGCTTGACACTCGCGTAATCCAACTCTAAGTCCTCCACACCTTGTTAATGACATTCATTCAATGATTTCCTTTTAAAAAGGGTTCAATATCAGGTGAATTTCCTTAGAATAAAAACTCATTAGCCAAGAACAATGTGAGTACGAGGAGAAACGGTTAGTTCTTGTAATGGAACGGAACCATTTTTGGACGACTTGCTTGCTTTAGGAGTTGAACGACATTCCTTAAAGATGATTAAATATCTTTGCAGGTAACGTATTTATAAATTCAGCTTGATAATGAGATGATTGAGATCAATTTGTCATTTATCATGATGGGATGGGATGGGATATCGTTTGGTCTCGTTAATTCAGGGCGATTTATAACAATTATTATAATTATAATTGTCAACTCCAACTAAATAAAGTTGGACAAAGTCTGACCCTGTCGAGTCACAAATTGCAGGACAACCCATAATAAAATTGAAAATTATTTGTCCCCACGCTCACGTCCACAATGAATCAAAACTGTCAACGTCAAAGCTGCTGAGGGTTGTTTCATTCATGGTTATCGAAGCAAATGCCTTTTTCGCCTACCTATTGAATTTTGCATTGCATTACGGTAATATATTTAACCAGCCCCAATTGTTAAACTCTATACTGTGCTCTTGACTAATTGGTCCACAGCCTCAGCCTCACATCGTGTCAAATCTGATGTCATAATCATATTAAATCTTGAATTCTCTTAATTTATGGGTATAAATCCAACGAAGCAAAGCATTTCCTGAAACTGCAGAAGGATTGCCTTGTATTGTGGGTGGAGAAGACTTTAACTTCTAACGACTGCCACTGACTGCAGTTGTCCCTTGTTTTTGTCACAGTCATTACTTTACTTGGTAAAGAATCTAAAGATTGAGGCGTGCCTTTGTAAACTTGATGATTTCACGAGTGGTTTGTTTCTATAATTGAAAGCTACGCTACGGGTCATTTCCATGCTTTGTCGTATGCATGCCTCATTAATTAAATACGTGGGTTCAGCAGTGTCTTGACTTTTGGCTATCTTGGATATTGATTCGATTGAGGTTCCATGATGGCGGATCCATTGCATCCATTTTCAGATGTGTTCATAAATTGGTACAAAAACAAGTAAATTGCAGGCAATCACCAATAATTACACCGCTCCAAATTTGGCTTTTTTTGTATTTTTTCTATCCAGTCCAGAATCCACGCCCAATGCAGTTCAATTTAATTTAATGAGGCAGAGTTAATTCATTGTATTACAGCTTTGAATGACAAAAAATCCAGCGTATTTATTCGTTAGCCTTCTTTTTTCATTTGCCTTGCATTATTAATCAAAGTGAGTGACGGAGTTTAATCGGATGGCCCGATTAATTAACGGAGATGAATTTTCGGCATTGCATCCTTAAAGAAATCGTTCGATCATATGAAATTCCTGTCGCAGTATGAAGCCTAGTAATCTTGTGAAATTACAAATTCTTTGCATTCCTAGGATAATTGCATTGTATAATTTAAAAAAGAGAGATGAGTGACAAGTACATCAGTTGGGCTGCATTGAAATTGAAATATCAGTTGGTTGGACTTCAAACCTCATTCACGGATCCATCCGACAAAAATGCCATAAAATGAGATTGTCATCTAAACTTCATCTCATCTCATCTCTCCATTGTTTACTCACATCGTTAGCCCAAGACTCCACCACTCGGCATGGCGTGGATTGCACTTTAGCAAAAATGAGAATGGTCATTTGAGCATCATTGAACGCAAATAAGCTTCAACTTGGGTTTTATGACCACAACGCCACAGACAGACACCGATTCACTCACATAACACGAAAGCCTATCCCCTTTCTACTCCAAATTTTTGTGCTACAGACCCATAGACCCACTAAATTCCTCCAATTGTCCAATGACATATTTTTTTACAGAAATTATAAACGGCTACAATTACACTATGAATATTTACACGGTTAAATTAATGTGCCATAAAATTGGTAAGTTTTAAAACCTCAATTTTCTAGGATTGACAATTTGTGACAAAAAAGTGGTCTGTACTCATTGTGAATAACAATTGCGAGCTTGGAAATTTAGCACAGAAATTCACAACTTGCCATAAATGTCGTAGTAAAGTTACATTTATCAATCCATTCTGACATCTCAACTATCGTCTCATTTGGCTCGGATAATAAATAATCAATTGAAAAAACTTCCATAATGATCTCTTCATACTGCTCCATTCAAAATCACGAAAGTTGTCTTTATGGCCAAACTTCAACTTCATAAATATCAACGAGTACTTTATCAATACTTTAGATATTAATATTATGCTTAACAAACTATTGTGTCTATGAACAAGAGAAGAAAGCAACGTTAGTGAGGATATGTATTTGCCATATGTATTTTCCATACAAGTTTTGTAGAGTCCTCATACCACATACTTTACAAAAAACGGTTTTATTAAAATGCTCCAATTTTTAACCCGAATTTAACCCATACCTGCATCACATTCTTCTGCGCATTGTGCAAACAAGGTTAACAAAAGCATGTCAATCTCACCTGGGCAAAACGCTCCTCACTCCCCTCCCGTTCTTATTCCCAGACATGAAAGACTTTGGCAATGATCTGGAACGTGGATTCCTGTGTTTTTCAGCGTCCTCATTTTCCAATGGGGAATAACCACGACCACCAAGACCACATCCGTTCCCAGATTTTGATTTCCCATCGGAACGAAAGCTAAATGAATGTTTTATCAAACTAAATCCCTTTTCAGGCCGACCTTTGCCTTTGGAAGAAAGTTTTCTCCCATGATGAGCATGATTTCCATTATCTTTGCTCAAAGGCAGAGCCACATTCACGAGTTGCTCATTATCACCGTGCTGAAGATGAGCTTGGGTTTGTGAAGATGAACCGGTTCTATTTCTACTCAATTTACCATTCTTGACTTTGTCATTGGTTTTGTTTTCCCTCAGCTTAAGCAGAGCAGCATTATTGGGCATGATAATGTCGTCACTTTGACTTTTAATTTCACTTTTGCTTGTTGTATTAGTACGACTCCCAGTCACAGCGGTGTTGATTTTGTTGACTGTTGTTGTTGTTTTTGGCGTAGGTGGAGGTTGGCATGTTGGAGACAGTGACGTTGTTGTGCATCTTTTAGGAATTGGTGGTGGTAAATCATGATCACATTCATCATCAAAGCCATGACTGTGTCCATTGCTGTTGGCATACTTGGAAGTGTCCCAAGAAGTTTGTCTACTTCCGCTTTCGGTTGAGTTTGCATTGACGCCGGAAGGATTTTGTGGATGGAGATGTTTGGGTTTGGATTTTTGTAAGAGGGACAGAGAGGACTGATTAGAATTTAAATTTAAATTCAAACTACCACATCCACCACATCCACCACCACCTGCTGTCATTGTGTCGTTGGTTGAATACAGATAATTTGCACTCGCAGGAGTGGGACAATTGGGGGATTGAAAGTGTGGATGAGAATGTGAGCTGGTAGTTACATTGTCAGGGAGAATGCATTCATCCTCACCACCACCATTATTGTGATTCCCTCCATTAGAAGATCTCGCCATCAAAGTAATTATTTGAGCTCGACACGCCGAAGATGAAGTCTTCATCATTGGGGTCGCCGTACTCATCTTCATGCTTCCACCACCACCACCACCACCTTCCGTATCCGATGAGGGCTTGTTTTTATGGGGGACAGCTTGTTGATGCTCCTTGTTGTAATTATTAATATTATTCATGGTAATATGCAAATCATTACTAGATTCCACTTGATTTTGATCTCTTGTTAAATTCATACAGCCAATGTGAGCATTGTTGTGTGGATGTGTCCCACTTTGGAGGGGGATGTGGGGACTTTTACTCTTATCATTAAATTGAGTCTGAGATGATGAAGATGTGGAGGGATGAGGATGAGACTGAATAACTTTTCCTCCTCTTAACACGGTCACTGAGGCATGATTAGCATTATTGGTTCGATTAATGAAATCCTCCGAAGCACGTCTCCCCCTTTCTAAAATGATGTAGTTGGACTCATTGTCAAGTCCGAGAACATCTTCCAGAATGTCTGGGGTCGAATAGTTTCGCCCACTGTGGTTGTGGTTGGCTTGAGGATGATCATGGTGATGATGACCATTTGTGGTTGGTTGAATTCCAGACGGAGAAAGTCTTTGATTTTGAGCTTGATTCAAGGGATGAGATTCTGAAGGATTACCAAAATACTCTAGGAAATCTGGACTATTTGTGGTGTGCCTGGTGGAATTGGAATTTTGAGATTTTATCCCTTGATTTTGATTTTGATTGGATTTATCCCTCTGAGAAAAAAGTCTGGTTCTCGGAGCAAAAGCAGAGGACAACTTGGATCGGTCGTGAAAACTTGCGTGGAGGGCTTTGAGTGGGGTACTGATCAAGTTTGACAAACCTCGACCACCACCACTACCAACGGCTGCATAAGGGTCCATGTTGGAAGTAGGATTAGCCCCAGAAATGCTGGAAGGGGATGGAGAAGAACCATTGGAGTTTGAGGAAGAAGAAAGTTTCATGCAAGGATCATTCGTGGAGGGGAATTTGTTGGAATTTGGAGAATGTGAAGGACTCTGGACAATTTTGGTCGTGGGACTGACAACGAGATGCTCAATATTCGTTTTTAAGGGATCACTTCGAATAAATGCTTTTGTCAGTCGGGACGTCGACTTTGCAGAGAAACTCGTGTAAAGTTTGGGATTTTGTCGGACACTTTGAGCACTCGTGGGTTTCTCTGGGTTGGAGTTTGATGAGTTTATGATGGAAGTGTTCCTTCGTGCGAAAGAGGAGGAAGGTGGGTTTTGACTCTGATTTTGGGGAGATTTTGAGCCAGATTTTGACATGACATTCCTAAAGCTGAGGAGGTGACTGGGAGAATGAGACGATGATGATGAATTTTTACGTGCAGGGCTGTTTCCACGCGGTGTGGATCGTTCGGCAAGTTGCAAAAGTCGGTAGGACGGTGATTTATGATGATCTTCTTCTTGAGATAGCCCTTTTGAGAAGAGAAGGGAATTATTTAGACCCTTGTCTGGGGTGGTCGTGTTGGTGTGGGTTGTCATTCTGCTTAGTGTGAGGGAACTTTCGGCTGGCATTGTTGAGGAGGAGGAGGAGTGATCAAGATTGTGACAACTTGGCTGGGGAAGGAGTTAGCCTGGAAAGAAGGACAATAGGAAATTCAGTCAGAGCTGTTTTTCCCTTGTTGCATACCTGGGATGTTGTAATGTGTCGTAAATATGAGTAGGCAAGGCTTAAATATTTATAAACCAAAATGCAAACCAGCTAACACTGCCAATGCAGCTCTTTTTATAAAACGGTTAGAGCATTCTCTGTCTCATTTTTTTGCATGTGTTAAATAATTTTGTTAAAATGATACACATACATAAGTGCAAATTGTTAGTCCATGGACTATGGATTAACGACAGCTAAATGCTCTTAGTGGAAATGCATTCATAATTTTTTTTCATATACAGTTGGCACACTGACCAAAAACATATCTCGAGAATTGAGCACACATGCCAAAGAAACCTGACCATCTCATCATGCAATGCATTCTAAATTCCAACTCAACTGCATATTTATGAATGTTGTTATAATAAAATAAAATAAAATATCTGGGATGAAGTCATCCTTTATTGATCACGATAAGATTTTCCACGAGCAAGGCAAGGTCAGGCCCCAACTTTTATGCTACCATACTCATAATTCGTGACTATGATGGGTCACAAAACTTATGAGAACCTGTCAACAGCTCATTAAATGAAAATTCTTTGCTAACAACAAAATATTTCCGGATTATTAATATGCTTTTTACCGTGTTGACTTCTTTCCTTAATTTATGGAGGGGATGTATGCAGGAGTATGCAATGAAAATTAAAATTAAAATTACGAGGTTAGCTAGCCACACTGACATCAATATTTTCTTTTTCATTTTAATGGCGATTGTCAATCAAAATCGCAATTTAATGAGGACTATAGTTTATTTTACGCAGTCAAAGTTGCCGAAGCCGGTAACGTAAGTTTTTAAAGTGAATATGCAACTAGTCCATAAAATACTCATGATTGAGTGATTATTGCTTATGTTTTCCTCCTGTCAAGTCCCATTTTATTTTATAGGAAACATTTCGCTCCTAAATTTAATTTGATGTCGGCTTACTTAGAATTTTTTACAAATTAGAGAATGCACCATACAACAAAAGCAGTTTACTGTTTAAATGCATGCAATAATTAACACATTATGCATTTTTTAATTTTGGGAGCATTATTTTTTAAAGATTAATTTGACCCCAGGATATCATAACCAATATTATCACCACAAGCAAAGATAACAAGAAATAATAAATTCACCAAACCAAACCAGAAGGAAGAATTCTCATGGGGTGTGTGTATCCTAAATATGAATTTTATTGTTAAAATACCAAAAGATATTGTGTTTCATGTCCTTCCTGACTATTTCTGTGCCTCATCCATCTCATTTTTAAATTAATCGACAAAAGACAAAAATACATTACAACGTATTATTGCAATTTACGAACTGCAGAGCACATTGTTTCATGAATACAACTTTTATTTGGGTTTTGTCAGTGGATTTTTGGTAAAGTTTCGTTGTAATTATCAACCTTATCCGTGTAATAATAACGTTTGGCATTCCGTTTGACATGGCGTTCTCATAAATTATGACTTTTTATTTACCAGTTAACAACTACTTACGCACACAAATGAAAAAGGGTGGATGTGGAAGTAAATACATGTGAAGGTTTGAAATATCATGAACTTTTTAATCGCCTTGTCCCTATGCAATTCCAACTTCCAACTACTGTTTGGCCTGCTCTGCTCACACATTCTCGTGCGGATACCATTATACAAAAAATTATCTGTAATTTATCTTCCCATCAATTTTTGCAATATTTCATTTCGTCCAACTTAATTTTTAAACTTGTTTTCAGCTCATTTCCTCCACCTTGCAAATTCTATGTAACTTATATTTGTGAAAAATTGAGGTATGCGATAAACAGAGCTTCGTAAATAACAAAACCAAATTTCAGAACGGAGCTTGGCTTACA
>JAQIWC010000398.1:0-10020 GCA_034694605.1 Folsomia penicula | reverse complement strand
TACACTGTTTTGTATCCTTCTGCCCCACTTCCCTCCACGACGAGGTCGGCGATATTCACAAGCTATATCATCAATGGTTCAATAATTCTTTGTCTCCCTGCTTTACATGAATATAAAACAATACAGAGGCATAAATATATGCTTCAAATTCAGATCTCCTGCTCCCTCCGTTCCTTCGTTCTTTCTCAGGCCCACCCAGTGACCGAACCAGTGGCAGAGAGGTCGTATGTCTCTGTCACCAACCAATGTCACTGCAATTTGGCATTTCATGCTTATCCCAGCCCAGCTAAGACATGCACACACCCAAAGAGTCAACCACTTTCATACATGAATGTACATGTGTACTATCCTATCCAAATTCGGCCTTGAGTTTAAATTTCAAGGAATTTCATTCTCAAGAAAAATAACATCCGTCCATCGTTGTACCCTCATCCTCATATCGGATTCAATTCCATGAGTTTTGTCGTCTGCCCTTCTCTCTCGCTCTCTTGACGAGAGATTGGTTGCCATTCATTGTTGAAAGGCAGAGAGGTCTCTTCCTAACCTTTTTTCCAAGATTAATTTGGAGATCTCTTATTCAGCCAAATTCTTTCTAGGGCAGAGTTTGCAGTTAACCATCATCATTCCTCCTCATTTTGATGATGATGACATATCCAAGATGGCTCAGTTTGATTGTGTTTGAAAGAAGAATGTTGGACGTGACAAATACATCCAATCATTGGTAGGTAGACTCGACAGAGAGTGAGAGAGAGAGGGTCATCGCGTCCTCACCCGCATGCATGCATGCAATTTCTTCCAAAGAATTCTACTGTCTCCTCTTTCCTGCCAATATAAAGATAAAGGAGGTCCATTAAATGAATTGAAGGCAGCTGTCGTCCCATGAACAAAATGAGTGAAAGGGTGAATTGAATTGTCCATCTCCGTCGTCTCTTCTGCCTGCCACGCCATGCTTTCATTGAGTTTCAAATTTGAAAACGACAATGTGGATGGGAGGGCCATGCAATTGATATGGCCTATACACATGTGTGTGTGTGTATGTATGTATGTATATAAATAAACACATATCTCTAGTCACTTGTGGCAGTATTGCCTGTGATGGTGCCAGAACATGGTGTGCGGTAAATTGCATAGCGTTAGAATGGGTGTCCTTTGTTACATCATTCCAACTATAATATGTGACAGTGACAGTGGTATGTACATAAATATACTACTATCTGCTATACAAATAGCACTGCACATGTTTGTGGACAAAGTGAAAGTACGTGTATCGAGAAGGATCAGAGGAAGGAAGCTCAATAAAACACAATTTGAAATAGAGATATCCACGGAGCTAGGAGGGAAGAGGAGAAGGAGACAGCAATGAAATCGACATTAGGAGGAAATAAGAGGAAACAGCCTGTCTCTCCAGAGTTATCATTCTCTAGGAGAGAAAAAACCATTAGAGAAGAAAGAAGTATTAGATTACTTTCCTGTACTTGCTCACTCCTTTTGGGTAATATGTTCCAACCACCAGAGCGATTTGTTTGAAGCATTATACATTTTGCCCACACACAACAACCACTAATACCCTCCCCATGCAGTCAGTACAGCAAGTATATCTGTATAGGACATAAGTATATACATACATATGTACATCCACTAGTAGATATATAGTTCCGTTTTTGCTTTTTCTTATTGCTCTCACCACGAGCAATGCCAGATAGATCTGGGCTGATGCGGTATTGCCCATTCTATTTCATTTTGAGTTTTCATCTTTTCACTCTTTCCGAATCTATGTAGGTAGAATATATTTAATGTTCAAGTTGATATCTTGGTATTTCACTCATTTCATTTCTCACCCAGAACAATTCAACCTGTTCAAAATTATGTGCATTTCATTCCCCGTAATATTCCTTCATAATAAAACTAAGCTCCGCATTTTGTCCTCCTCTCCCCCACTTCACTCTGTCTCAAATGTGTGGAATTTATCAAGGAACAGCTTACATT
This sequence comes from Folsomia penicula, assembly GCA_034694605.1. Taxonomy (NCBI): domain Eukaryota; kingdom Metazoa; phylum Arthropoda; class Collembola; order Entomobryomorpha; family Isotomidae; genus Folsomia; species Folsomia penicula. The sequence goes on along the minus strand of JAQIWC010000398.1, from coordinate 8,034 downwards.
TGTTCGTTTATAGAGACAGAAACATACAGCCATCCATTCCTTAGGATTGGCATCCAATCCAGTATATGCGACTCTCATAAACTATGATAGGCTCTTATTCGTTCATCACTTGATTTTATCATCTTTTTGTTTTTGTCCCTTCTTATTTGATCCTTGTCACACATAATTTTTGTAAAGAGGTCTTGAACACTACGTCAGCGATGGCATTTCAAATATACAATTTAATGGATAAATTGAAGAAAGCAAAAAATATGTTTATTTTATTCCGAGTTTCTGTGAATTTTTTTATAGTTTATGTATGGATTCATGCACGATAAAATGGAGCAAGACTTGAGCAAAAAACAAGTTTATAGTCAACTAAAAGCAACTCAATAAATAACCATCCACTTTCTTTGGACATTAGTGATCTTGTGCGGAAGGGATAATTGAGAGAAACTCATTTAATTAAGTACCCATGCGTATATGTAGAAAGTGAATTGGCTTGGAATCTCACAAACACATGTGTGTGCAAATAAAAAGGAAGTTTGATGGGTTATACAGGGTATTATGCTCGGTCGAGATAAATGCATTTCAATGTCCATGCATGTACTCTAAAATTTCTAAAAGGAAAGCTCAGCCAGGCAAAAGAGAAGAACATTATTCGGCCATCCTTTCATTCACTCAATTCAAGCCCTCCATAAAATAGTGACAGAATGCAGCATTCCGCTGTTTCAGGAAACAAACTGGCCGCAGCATGGAAATTTGTAGGTTTTATTTGCATTGGGTGATGTAGGCGGGGAGTTGATGCGTCTTTAATCTGCCTTCCTTTAGATTTACTTGTTTTCACTTCTCACTAAATCCATTCAATTCCAACCCAACGAAATTAATGAGAGTATCCATCTTATCTAAGTTTGCTCAAAACTAACAATAAGTGCTGAGTTCCCGTTGAATTAATCCAGGCTGGGCTTGAGTACTTACCACCTTGGATGGATGTTGATGTTAGCGTTAACATTTAATGTTGGTTGACTAAAAGTTGGCTCATTTTTATGATAATGGAAATGGAAAAGTTTTCGAGTTACAATACATTTTGCACTTTCTTTTCCTTCAATCCACACGTTTCCAACTTTCACTGCTAGATTTAACTTGCCCGTCCAACAACCGTCTGTGCAATAAATGTGAAAATTACAAAATGTTCTGACAAATGAATGCAAATGTTTCTATTCAGGACACTAAAATCCCAAACCATAAAAGTTAGTTTTCCGACCTTCTCCTTCCTTTCTTTATGTATTCATGCATTTGTGACTCTTACATTTTACACCTTCTTTCCCTCATTTCTTAATCTAAATATATATGAATAGCTGAAAGACTAGCCTTGCTCTGACTGGTTAGACGAACATGACGGAACACTTTCCATTACTTGAATTGCAAACTTTTCATTTCTAACAGGGATAAACCAAACATTCTTAATTAATTAATCCTAAAAACTTCCCTTATCTCCTCTCCCGGCTCGCTTCCCTTTTGACGAACTCATAAATTTAACACCATTAAATTCGCCCACACTGTTTTCACATACAAAAATAAACCATCCTCAGGAAAGGTGAAAACGTATTCATTTGGGAGTAAAATACATGAGAGACAGAGAAATCCTCTTTTGAATAAATGCAAGTTTAAAGAGATGAAGTTTTGCAGCAAGGCTTTGTATACAAATTTACACATTCTTGGTCTATTCTTTGCGTAAAAACAAGAATATTATTTGATGAAACACATATTTGTGCAAAAAACTAGTAACCAACATCTAGGAACAAGTGACACTGGCTTGGAAACATTTTTCTCACAGCTGTGTGATAAGTCTGGCCAAACTGAATACATGTACCAGACGCAGTTTTTTATCTAGTTTATTGCAGTATTTTTCAATTTTTATAAAAATGTCGAGGAAATCATTGAGGGTTTTCGCGACGAGGCTTTGTAACCGTGTAAACTGTGTAACGTTGTAAACTTTACGCACTTACAAACTTTTACAAACATTTCCGATGGAAACGAACACTTACAAACTTACACAGGTTAGGAGCGTGTTTAAGTTTGTAAACTGAAGTTTGTAAAATTTACGCAGTTACGTAGTTACAAAGCCTCGTCGCGAAAACCCTCTCTATGTTTTTGTCCAATTTTTTGTCTACTTTAATTTCTAAATAGCAACTACATACTTTTCCATGCATTCAATCTGAGCATACCTAACTATACCCACTTTGCAATGCAAATAACTTTTTGAACTAAAGACTGCTTGATGAGTAGTAATTGATTTTTGTATTAAGCTCATTCAACCATGATTCCCTTCTAGAAAATTTAAAAAATCAGAAAAGTTCAGAGTTTTCCTCTTGCATCAATGAGTAACCTCTTGTTAATTGCTACCACAAATGAATCATCCAATGTTTTTGTAAGCAGTGTGGGTGTGTAATCTAGGAATCGTATGTGTATGAATGCAACTTGTTAAATTGTTTATTGAACAAAAAGGAATTTCCCATTGTAAACTATAAACAAATTAATTAATTAATTTTAATTAGTTTCCCGTTAACCCTCATATTATTTTATCTAAAAAATAATTACAATATATCACAGAAACAAAAACATGTTATACCAGAATGTTCTGGCCGGTTCTGAAGGAAATTCATTTATTTAGTTTTTGTGAAAGATATCTGATGCTGCAAGATGAAGGAAATTATAAGACTACATATTTTTTCCATTACAAGTTCACCCAATTAGTAACAGAGTAGACTGAAAATATTTAATTTCACGCAATTTCTTTGCGTTCAAGCAAAGGATGGATGTAGAAATAAATCACGCATGGGTGTGAATACCATACAAAATCGTAAACTAAGGCACTGAAGAAAATGATGAATTATACTGAAATGGGACACCACATAGTAGAACTCTACGACAAAAACTAGGACATTACTGCACTCATTAATTACTGGAATGCGAAATCTGATAGTCTCATCCCCGCATTAAAACGATAATTTTTATAAAATATAACAAAAATTGAAAAATTCAAGACCTTGTGGATCTGTTAGGTAGATAATAAAAGTAGATTGTTCCTTATTAAATTGGCAAGTTTTTCTCTCAAGTGATAAAAAATAAGGCTTCATTAGCAGCTCGTTAAAATTTAATTGTTTATTCACTTAGGTGAAATACAATGTGCCTATTACAGGTTTGTTATCCATTTAATCCATTATCCATCTTTATCCACCACTAGTAATAAAATAACAATAATAATAATACCAAACCACATGCAGTCCTCTTCTCATAATGAGTGGAATTCCCTCAGCTTTCCTGATTGAAGGTGAATAAGTTACTAAATGATGAGAAGAAAAGTAAGTTTTGTATTTTAAAAAATCAAAGAGAATATCTAACAACAATTAATCATAAGCCAAGTCTTAAATATTCAATGATTTTAATTTCTTAATAATTTTATTTACATATTCTCACACATAAGTGCATCACACAACAGTCGCAAGTTTAGTAAATACATATGTATAATGAACTAGGTCACAACGCAAATCGAAGCCAAAAAATTCATCCAGTCAAGATGGTATCATTTTTCTCATTAATCGTTTGTCATGTTAAATTTAAACATTTCTAATTTATCCCTTGCACTTTTAGTACAACACATAATTGTAAGTATTTAGAACAGAGAAAGAGGGCTATTCCGTCTCACAGTTTTGTGCGTAGTAAGCATTCTCTGAACCCAGGATGATGTGGAAACTCCGTAATAATTTGAGTTCATTATTTCATGGCGTCGAGTAATTTTAGCGTTAGGTCATTTCTCTATTAATTAATATTCGCGAGTGATTTCAACCGCAACGTTGCCAGTCAGTCAGCCAGCCTCCCACCCACCCACCCTTTCAACCTTTGTCATTCAATTCAAGTGCCAACCAAGAATTTCATCTCTTTTAACTGTCCGTCACTCACTCAGTCATGTCCACGTCACTACTCCCGTTTTAATAACATGAATTAATTAATCACACTTAATTAATTAGAAGCTATAATTATCGTGCAAATAATTACTCCAACTTGGTCGGATATGCATGCATCACAAAAGAAAGATACATCATAAATATGAACAATTATAGAGATAAATGGCTACATGTGTGATGATGTCCCCCTGTTTCTTTTATTTCATGCAATCTCCATCCTTTTATTAAATGATGTCTACCTACCTACCCTATCTTGACTTTGATTTTTTTTGTCATAGTCTGACTCATTGAAAAAAGGATGGATGGATGACGACCGACCAATTGCAAAGCAAACAAATAAGGCTTGACTTCCACTCCTCCACGCAATTACTTAAGTCATGCTTTGTAATAATAACAGCATTTGTGGACTTCAGGCTATACATTCACCTGATGGTAGCTGAATTTTAAGAATTGTATCAAAGTACCAATCGCACAAACAATGAGCAACAACGTTTCATTGTTATTATTCTGCTCCTATCTTTCCAACCGTCTTGACTTGGCTCGCATGCCACGTTGTTCTTATTTTTATACAAAAAAAGTTCACTGTCAAGCTCGACTTCACAATTTTAATGAGGAATAACCATAATTAATATAACCTAATGATTTAGGGAAATTACAAAGTGTGTTTTGCCTACCACCTAAATTACATAATGTACTTCATACAATGTTGCATTACTTTGTTTGTTGTTACTGTTGCCAGTGCAGAACCATTTACTTAATTGGATACTGAATTAAACAATTAGTCCTGCTCATGATCAGATCAAATATATAAAAATGTAGGAAGAAATCTGCAGAGCTTAAGAAATGTAAAAGTCGAAGTGATTGAAAAGCAGTAAAAAAAGAAGAGTAAAACTGCTCCATCCGACACGGTATCGTTAACCAACTTCTGCCTGAGCAGTGGATTACATGCATTGTGTACACTCATCCAATCTCAATTTAATTGTAAGATACAATCCCAATCTTCAAATCGCAATGATTACAAGGAGCATGCTCATCTAAACTCAGTTAATGAAATGGATTTTCATTCCGAAGAATGATAAATGGCTGACGGAAGTTGGTTACTGCTGTGCTCGTCTTGTGAGTGAGTTGGTTGGTTGGGTGGTTTGGTCTGGCTGGTTGGTGTGAGTTGTTGGATTGGATTGCGTAGTAGTGGTGGTTTCTTAAGCATTTCTGGGAATGGAGTGGATGGAGTAAAAAATGGGAAAATTAATTAGCTTCACATAAAGAGAGCAAGTGCAGGCAGAGGAGCAGAGCTACACACAACTTTACTATGCATGTATGACTAATGCTATTACCAACATAAAGGACTCAGCCAGAACTAAAGAGTTTCTCGCAAAACAATGCATCCACACTTAAATCGTAATTATCCATTTGGACTGAATAGTGGAAAAGTAAGTAAATAACTATGTGCCTGCTCTCACAAGAAGAAAGAAGGAATTTGTTTACTGCGTACAAAAGTAATAATGAGAAAGGATTTGAATCTGTGGTTAATTTAAAAATTAATTAAATTCTTTTTGAAACGATTAGGGCCTTTGTGCTTTGTAATTAACACCACCATACCTCACATGTACGTAACAGATGAAAAACTGAAACGTAAAACATAAAAACATGACGCGTAGTAGATAGCCCAACTTTTGTATATACTTTTATATTTTTTTCTTCCTTGGAACAAACATGAACATCTTCAAATTTACAACAATTTTAACACAAGCTTTACATCTACATACATATCTATATCTCCAAATTATGCATCACTGTAAAGGCTGTATTTAATATTAAACATGTACTTGTCAAAGCACAAACATTATCTCTCGTTTTTTTCCAATAAAATGTAATCATGACCATCACAATGTATCCCAAGAGTCGTAGGTCAGGCAAATTCCACGCAGATTTCTCCGTCACCCCGCTTTCAAGTGCAATTCTGTATCTTATTTGCATTATATATGCTTCATCATAAATCATGGAGTGTTATCTTGTCCCATGATAAGCTGGGACTGGAGATAATCAGGCTTGTCAATGGGAGTTGAACCTTCGGACCAGAATGGGTTTAATTCGGATATTTGTGATATAATCAGTTTATCTGCCGAGCAGAGACCGGTTACTCGAGATTGGCCCGGGATTTGGGTGGCCAATTAGTCCCAATTTCAACCAGGACCTAATTTCTTTTGACATTAACTGGCAAGTCAATGTCTGGAGAATTGAACCATTTTTTAAATGAAAATCTCATTTTTTGAATATTAACTACCATCGTCGTGTCTGGAGATGAAACTCAAGTCAATTCCAGTCAACTTTAACTGCTTATTAGTATGAGTCCATCCACTCCTTGTTATTTCATGCCTTTCGGGGATTTTCAATAAAGAAAAACACAGACTGGCTGACCAGTTGGCAGTTGGTTTGAGAAAAAAGATTCCCGACCAAAACCGGAATTTCAAATTTCAATTGCATCTCCTCATCTCCATCCCCTGCACACCCAGCAATAAAGAGTAATAAACTATATAAAACAACGATTACTCCGCATTCAGAGGCAATAACGATAAATTTTCATCCACATTCAGACATCGAGAGCAACACCTTTGCCGTGTTGTTTGCATGCCAGTGAGTGCAAGTTTCGTAGGCAGAGTGGGCCAAGCCAAGCCAAGCCTAGGTATTGAGGATCCGTCTCTGCATTCATACATAAAATGCGAGATATGATCTCGAGTAAAATTATTCCTAACCAAATTAATGACCCATCTGTGGAAAACTAATTGCACGACTGCATCAAGAAAAAATTGATTAACAAGTTCTCGTTAATAGGAAAGAACTTGGGGAGAGACCATCATGGGAAGGTTTACTGGTTGTTGTTTGTGGTTTTACATTACAATGTCACAAGGGAAGGATAAAGGTGTGACCTTGATTCAGAATTAAACTCTGAGCTGAGCTAATGAGGCTGATTTCAAATCAGTTGATTGGTTCGGTGGTGTAATCTTTATTTACGGCTCCCATCATTAAACAGACTTCTTTTTCTGCCTCCTCCTCCACTTTATTTTTATTTCATACTTGTCAATTGTCCATCTCATGGGGTCGGGTTTAAAAGAGTCGCAATTTTATTACCTCTGACAACATACATAATTTGGGGGGTTGTTGGCTGCTTGGACGAGAAATTGACTCATTATACATGTTCTTGTTATACGTACTTCGTAAGGTCTGCCTTGTATTTATATTTGTATGTGCAGTTGTATGTAGGCTCCTATGCATGACATGGATGTAAAACCGTGTAACGTATAATACTAGCTCTGGATTGTAGTTACAAAGATTGGTCTTGATCCTCATCGGGCAAACCCAATCCAATTAAGAGTCACTTCTTTCTCAACAAAGAGTAATTTCTCCTTCAAGATAAAAGAGTTCGTTAGTGTTAGCGTTGTATGTACTGACTTGGGTTGAATCATGTTGGATTCAAATAAGAGCTCTGATATTGCCTGAGTTTTAGATTTTTTTTTAGAGTTAGTTAAAAGTTTGTTTAATAGCAAAGCTTTGACTGTAACTGCGACATTGTGCTTTGTTCAGCAAGTCCAAGTTGATCCTTATTTCTTGATGATGAATGAATCTCAGCCCAACTCTACCTTTAATTGCAACAACAAACTATTATCTCTTATTATTAAATGAAGTCAGTTTATTCTTTATGTTTATTGGAAAAGCTGAATTGGATTTCCTTTTAATTAACTGTCTAATGATTTACAACATCCATCCGCCAAGGAAGCAGGGGGCATTCAACATTTTCATGCAAAAGTCTTTTTCCTTCCAAAAGAAAAAGACTCTTTCTCATCCAATCATTGGCATTAATGGGTGACCCTAGGCTAGATGAACCACACTTTGTTATTAACAATTACACAAAGTAAAATAGTATACGTACTGCTGCCATGCTATGTATGTATATGCGTTTATTTATGCATATGGAACTCTTCATACATAGTTAACTAGACTGCACAATGTAAGTACGTAGGCGATATCAGAAGTTCTTTCGCGTGTTCTTTCCCACATAACTATTTACTGGAGACAGTTGTGGAGTTCT
>JAQIWC010000397.1:0-10025 GCA_034694605.1 Folsomia penicula | reverse complement strand
ACGTGCGTATTTTAGCTCGTTCATATGTAAACACACAGGCACTATTTTGTATCATCATGCATAAATGAAATGCGATTACTTTATTTTTACTTTTTACTGCTCCAAACATCTTGTTGATTTCCATGAGTTTCCAGCATTTCTTTTTCGTCTATGTTACCAGAAATGTTTTCATGTAAAAGACTCTCTTTGTTGAAAGGATGCTGCACAAAATCGTAAAAATTTCGGAGTCAAATAGCACCACTGTGTAAAAAAAAAATTTAGAGTTTCTGCAAAGCTCTAATGCAAAAAACTAACACGTCACTCAACTGTTGATCAGTTAAATATTTTCAAATATTATTTGGCACTTATTAAATCTAAACCAATTTCCGTTTCTCAAAAATTGTTGTCAATTGATGAGCTACGCGTAACAATGTAACTTTACACGCTGCACTTGAGTCATGACACTTATGACTCAAGCAATGCTCACTATTGATTTCCAAGAAGTTGATTACGATTCTGACTGATGACTGCTGTCTTTGCTGCAACAGTGTTGTACGCACCTCGAGGAAACTTTTCGTAAGGAAGATAGAGTTGAAAAGTAAACAGAGATTCGTTCCGGCCGTGGAGAGAGAGCAAAAAGGGTCCTCCTTCTCTTTCCTTGGGTGAAAGATAACTACAACAGTCAGACCAAATGGGAGCAGTTAATGCTCACCCACCACCACATTGCCAGCAAACAGTAACAAGATCAAGTTGAGGAGTTTACAAAGTTGTTTAGATTACCTCTCTCCAGAAAGAAGAGATCGAGTGTGTGAGTGTGAGCATGTACCATGGGGAGATGTCAATGATACGCTGCCTTTATTGAATTAAATTGAACGAATGAACCACCACCACCACTTTGTGTGCTTACTTGCTTTGTGGTTGAATGATATCAATGATATCAATGTGACTCGGCAAAGTTAACTGAACTTGTCTGCCATGTGTAAATGTGGATGAATGAATGGATGGATACGAACCGAGGTGTGTATGCAAAGTTAAGGATGAATCTCATTCACTCACTTGGATCGACAAATCGGCTCAAAAATGGCCTGCTCTTAAAATAACGTGCATGTACGAGGAGATAAGCCCACAAAGAGTTCGAGTTATTGAAGAAAGGCAATGTCAAACTTAATATCAGTAACGAAAGGAAGGAAGATGTTGGTTGATAACAATCCTCTGCTTCTCTGAATATGTAACGGTGTGTGCCTGTCTATCTGCCAGTCAACAGATTTTACTCACGGATCTGATATCTTGGGGTTGACTTCAACTTCACTCCCATGAATTTTTATGGAAAGATGCTTTCGACAGAGCCAGGATTTTGCACCTCATGCAAAACTCATCCCATTTATTGAACCAACTGTGGAAGTTGATTATCCGTGGAAGAAACGGCATGTGTTTGATGGATTTTTTTTATCCCTACAAATTGTGTCCGTTTGTGAAAACTAATGATTTATATAATTGATACATTTCTAACTACATATCCATGGCTGGACAAAAGCAGATCAGATGCTACCAATGAAATTGGCTTGGCATAAGACATGATGATAGATTATATCATTAAAACTAGTTTCATTAGTTTTTGAAATCATTCGGACATTGTAGATGAAAATGATGCAGGAATGGAACATACATAATCGGCTTTCCAACTAAATAAACTAATAAAAGTAAATGCGCAGTATACATGAATTTGATTAGAATTGGGATGAAATTTGTTATGACGTCAATGGAGCTTCAAAAATCAATTCCTCATGCATGCGTCAAATCAAAATACGCTTTTTAAATACTTCTTATTCACTTCTTGGATTAAAGGCATGTTCCGAAACTGCATTTTTTTAAATTTCGTCGCAGCCAATTGATACAATAGTTATGCTGAATTTTTAGATGTAAAAAATTATTATGTGCTCTGACAATGTCGTAAAATAAGCCGATGAAATGAAGTCAAAATTTAATTTCAAGCTTTTTATTATAGAAATAGTTGACAAATTTACAAAATCTTACCTTTCTTTGACTGGGTTTCACGTTATCTTCATAACAAATCGTATCACACATCACAAATCTTATAACAACCACGATTTATTCGAAACATTTGGCACGTTATCCATACCGATTGGATTTTTTGAGCTGCTAGTCAATACTGTAAATATAAACTTTATTCACAGTGCAATACAATTCTTCAGCACATTTTATTTTAATACAGGAATTAAATCTTGGAGTAAAAATCGTTTAATAAATGATTTTCTTTTCATCCTATCTTATTGAGTGACTGAGGTAATTTTCTTAATTTCAAACGTTCCAGTATAATTGCAATTTGTCAACAAACTTTGTCATTTATCCAGTTGAGCAAATTTCTTAAACTAATTTCTTCATTTTGCAGAGTAAAACCTTTTAATAAGTCGAATATCCCGTCATGTCCCAAACCACTTCCCTCCCATCCATTGAGATAAAAACAAAAGACTGAATTAAATTAATAATTGTATTTGTAATTAAACACAAATCAAAACTCCAAACTCACTTGGTCCATGAACTATGCAATTTATTGTAACCTTTCCTTGGACAATGTTTTGATTATTTTTACACACAAAATACTACAAATAAAAACGCCCAGCAAACTCTTATCACATTGCTTTGCTGTACCTTATCAGTCGTATTGTATCCAACAACACATTTTATGATTTCGTTTCGTTTGTCTGTCCTGCCATTCATAAATGAATGATAAATGAGTCACGTTGTTGTTGTTTTTAAATTCAATCACCGATGAGAGAGAACCAACCCACCCATCCCACAGTAATGAGGAAGTATATGCACATACGCACAAATAATTAAATATTGCAGACAGTTGATATTATTCTTATTAAATGTCTTTATCTTGCCCTTCACATATTTACAAAATAGGAATAGCCCAACCCAAATCTCTCAAAATCTCTGGTATTAGTATCCCTGATTATCTCAAAGGTAATATCTCTGTGGTAATGTCAGTGACAGTTAGTTACCACTGCAGTGCAGTGTACTGATCAACAAATCAACATCAGAGTGAGCATTTGGATTTCGCAACTTTTGGTTTAGCGGATGTAGTCCGTAGTAGTGGATGGGTAACGTGTGTTTCTGTTTGGTTGAGATTTTAAGCCAGTAAAACAATAACAAAGTAGTAATGAGCAATGTTGAGTTGCAACTGGCAAGTCCGACTGACTCATTGATTAGGACAGACAGAGAAGATGTTCCACAAGACATATGCAAAGTGAAGGAAGGAATGAGTGAGTGAGTGGTGAAAGCAGTTTAATGCGGAGATTGGCAAAAAAACTCCGTCTCAAGTTTCCCATCCTTCCTTTAACTCCGACTCAACTCCTTCCGATCTTGCTTTCTCCCTCCCTCAAAAGTGGAGAAAGTTGAAATCTTCATTATCCAAGGATGCATCAAGTCCCACTCCTGGGAATGTGCCTGATTCATGATACATGATGCCAGGCCGTCATGAATGAGCCTGCTTTGGTGGAGAGAAGAGCATCAAAATTGATGGACGGCTTTTAAGGATAATTTCCTCCAGTAAAGTTGTTGTTTGGGTGCCTCCTTGAGGGAGCATTTAGCTCGGAGTGAGTGGTTTCTCACCTCATCTCATGAGCAGTTCATAGGTTTCAGGGTTTCTTTCTTGGATATCTGGGTTTGGACGCTAGCGCCCAACTTGCACATGAGTCTGGGGTTTCCAGTGTTCAACACGACTGGCCGTGGTTATTGGATGTCCGTATGCATGCAGAGATATAACCCTTTCACTCACTCTCCTTGGTTTTCGTGGGGTGGTGGGATACTTCCACCAAAGTGAGAAAAGGAGAAGGACACGGGTTAGCATAGGGGCAGGGAACAGAGCATGGAATAGGATACAACACGAAAAGGACTCTTGTAAAGATCAGCCGTCGTCATCATCACATTACCGACCGAGTGAAATCATCATCTCTGGGTTCTGTCTATGTAATGGGAATGAATGTAACCAAGAAACTAAAACCTGCAAATTTCACCATCTCATCATTCCACACATCATTTCTATTTCTTGGCCGTGACACTCAGACTCACTATTTTAACAGCTAAACTACAATAATTGTGAGTAAATAACATCTAACATAAACTATTTAGCACACTACTTACTACGTACGTAGAGAATGCCAAAATAAAATAAAATAGAAATACAAAGATTAAATAGAATTTAAGGGTCGGATTTTAATTTGACACTTTTGGGCAGAGACATTAGTGGGGTTGGAGTGTATGACCCTCCCTCCCCCCCTCTTGGGCTGGACAATGTGATAGTGGTCATACCGATTAGTTTTATTATCAAGGTTACATAACATACTCAGACTTGAGGAATCCAACCAAACAATCTTCTCCCCTCTCATTATTTTGGCAACTGTCCGTAACATTTAAGATTCCTTCAATTCAATGCATCCTTATTTATGAGGCATTGTTGAAGAAAGGATTAATTGGGATGGTGAAACCACATTAGTTTAAATGATATAAAATAAAGACGTGATAAACAAGGATGGTGGAACATTAGACGGAGTGCAAGCGAGTCATATTTTGTAGCTGCTTAATTAAAGATACGCTGCATTGTTCTCTTGGCGTGTGTTTGTGTGTGTAACTGTGTACTCGTATCGTGTTATGGTTGCAATTTTTAACGATCAATGCAATGAAATAAAAATGCAAAGAGTCAACTTGATCAGCTATTATACGAGCTCATCAATAATAATCTCGTAACAAGTGGGTACAAAGAACAACCATTGCAACGGAATACAAGTGGCAGAACAAAGAAAATTTCTTGTCCAGTGATTACTAACAGATTGGAAACCTGGGCGTTTGTGGAAAATAAATAAAATAAATAAATCACAATAATTCTTCTTGTTTTTTTAAAAATAGGGATGAAATCTCGTTGAAAATTCTCAATACGATACAAAATCCATTGTTAGAGAGAGAGTGAATTTTTATGGAAACTAAGACTGATCACAAGAACAAGTAAAATAAAACATCAATAATATTAACATAACATAAACCTTCTTCAATTTCAATCCCTCAACCAATTACTAAATTATCGATATAATAAAAAAATACTTAACTGAATTAGCAAAATATGTCGAGTCAATTATGAGAATATAAAATAGTCAACCAAGTAAGTACATTACACACAACCGTCTAAAAACTGGAAGGACGAATCAATCAAAAGAAATATTTTTTTGTAAAAACATAAAGAAATCCAAATTTTTGCCGTATTAACAAAATTGTGTAATCTCAATTTTTAAAAATCTCAAAGTGAGTTACCTGCCGATCTATCATTCATTCATCATATGCAAGCAACAGTTAAAGTTGACAAAAGTTAAAAGTGTTGATCTGATTTTAACAAAGTTGACTTTGTGTCATGAATTAAGGATTTAAAATAAATAAAATACTCGATCCCACAATCAATCCGGTATTTAGGAGGATTGAACAAAATATTTGTCTTTGGAGTGAAACTACGTAGAAGAAAGCATAAGTTCACTCACTCATCCTGACGACGGAGAAAGAAGCCGTCTTATCTCAAACTTGATCATCAACTTCCTAGGATTTTTCTGAAACACAACTAAAACTAAACCCGTGACTGCTTCTGAGACTTATTCCAAACACTAAACCAAGCTTCCGGACAACGATTGCTCATTCATTGATTCATCCACACAACTAAAGTTATCATCCATTGTCTGATTTGAAACGAATACGAGAAATTATATTTTAAATTTTACAAAAAGACTAAGAAAATATCACGAGTTAAAACATTTTATCCTGATCTAAATTCTTACCCTTGTAAAGAAATTCTAGAGGATACAGATTCGTAGTTTGGAACATGTCTTCGGCTTCCATGAGCACGGCAATGACCACTTCCGCTGCTGGTGGTGGTGGTGGTGGTGGGGGTGAAAGCGATGACATGGATAAAGTTCTTACCTCATATTTCGACAAAACAGTCAACTCCAACACTATCAAGGTGAGTTGATGCAAATCAGAAGAGGAGGAAAAGTCATCAGAATACGAATTGCATATGGAGTATTTTTGCATACAACTAATTCCAAGAAAATTATTGACAATTTTCATATATTTTCAGGAGAAACCAACTCCATCATCCGAGCTAAGCAAGGGTGACTTGCTTAAAATTTTGTCCTATCTGGAAGGAGAGGTCCAAGCGCGTGATGTGGTAATTGCGACGCTTAAATGCGAGCGAGTAAAAAGGCTGCTGGCTGACAATAAGTACAATTTGACCTCCGACCCTTTCGCCGCCCTTAAAAGGGATTCATTTGCGACCTTTGTCAACTCGTTGGACTCGAAGGTAGACAAAATACAGAAGAACAAAGCACATTAATAAAAATTGATAAATATCATGATTTTACACAAACTCACGTCAATGTTACTCTTCCCTCAAATTCCAGGAAGACGTAGAGTTGGTTCGATTATGGGAAAATCAGAAAGTTTCTTTAGAAAACATCCTCCGGAAACAAAGAGCTGCTATGATCCATATGCAAAAAATTATGACAGACTCGGAAGCTATGCATCGTAAAATGGCAAATGAGTTGGAGGAAGAAAAAGAGAAAAACGCTTCCATGAAAGGTTCATAATCCACTTACTTATCCCTAAATAATGCTCATCCCAGCCTTACCAAGTTTCAATGAAATATTTACATTTCCTTGTCAGATGGTGCAAAATTAAAAGAGGAATTAGAAATTGAGAAACAATTGAGGGCAAGACTGGAAAAAGAACTGAAGGAGACGCAGGACGCGCACGACGAGGAGAAGAGCAAGCACAAAAGCATCGTCCTCCTCCTTCTCACGGAGCGGAAACGGATCCTCAAGCAACTCGTGGAGGAGAGGAAAAGGTCCGCCGATCTCTTGGTCATGATTGAGGACGAGAAACGCCAAGCCCTCTCCATGGCCGAAGGGTTGGAAGAAGAATCTCAAAAGGTATCTTTTTTTGTTAAATTCTTTTTGCCTTTTTTCAAACCCGATGAGAAACATGACATGAATAATATTTGACTGATGCATTATTTTATAGGCTTTAAGAATGGAAGCAGAATTAGAAAGACAAGCAGCCGGATTTAGAATAGACCGTGATCGATTGACAGCTCGTATTCGTATTGAAGAGGAGAGACGGATTGAGACGGAAAATCAGTTGAAATCTCTTCGTAGTGAGGTGGGTGGGTGGGATTCGAATTGACTCTGAAAAAGGACAAATTACATTTTTCTCTAAAATTTCACTATAGGTTGAATCTCTAAGAAAACAATTGGCAGAAGCTCATTCTGTGGCAATGTTCCAGGCATCCATTGTAAATAACTCGAGTAGTTCGGTGGGGAAAAAGACGGTTGTCAGACCCACAGCCACCGTTTCCTCAGTCCCTGTCGTCCAACCAAGTATGCTTTAAGAAAATTATTCATCAGTTTTTCCGAAAAGATGATGATTGATTAATTTAATTCAATTTAACTCCAGCGACTGGGATTGCAAAACCGGTGACAGCAGTGCAGCCCCCTTTACCACCCTCAGTTTCCCAAAACGTTGCACCAGTTCACAACTCTGTACTGCAGGTATTGGCCTTTGGATTCTTGTCATGGTTGTGATTGGCTCAATATTTTCTTATCTTGATTTTTTCCTTTCTCTGTCCTGCTTACTACAAACGCATACTGTTTCGTTTGATTTTTATTAAACAATTAAAATTACCGATAAGCTTATCTGTACCTTACAAACTGATTTCTCGTGTGCATTTCGATGTTAAGCGAAATAACATTGGAGAAAATTGCTTTCTTCTGATGCAAAAAAAGCTTATTTTTTTCGCTTTCTTTATAGAAAGCGACTATTTAATGATGCTCTTTTGCGAATGTGTACTTTATTTACTTTTTCTTTCATTCCTTGCATCTAACTCTGTCCAAGTTGACTCTCAACATATTTTTAATTTGTCTAATCCTAATGAAGCTGCATATGCCATGCAAATATGGAAGGGTTAACGTTAACACGGGTTGCCTTTTTGTGATTGTAGACAAAGCCGCCTAGCAGCAGTGAGAAGAGTGGGGGATCGCTTCTAGCACCAAAAAAGTATAGTTTAGGTCCCAAACCTGTCCCACCCCCTGTGCCCCCCAACAAACCCTCCGTCCCTCCCAAGAGTGGATCTCTCACAGCCAAAATCCACGCTGCCAAACTGGAGCAACAAATTACCTGAGACGAGGGTTTGATTTAAGTTTGTTACACAACAACACCAAAACGACAAGAGTTTCTTCTTCTCCGTTGCTACAAAAAAATACGACCCCCCCACTTTCACCGCAACAACAAAATCAGTCATGTAGCTCATGTAGGAAGGTAGAACACCAGACCACCCACCACCCCCACTCAACCACCAGCTACCCTCCCTATGGACAAAATGAACAAAGAGAAACGAGCGTCGTTCCTTCTCCTCTAAGTTTGGAAGAGTAAAAGTCACTTTCTCTTCAATCTTCCAATCATCATCATTATCAGAATTATCAGAATCAATATTACAAGGAGTCATACATACACAACTCAATGTGGAATGTCGAGTCATTTGATTAGTTATTTTTAGATATGATAAATAAATACAAACAAATAGTGACCACTGGATGGGCTGAAATTTGATCCATGATGATGTTACTGATACTACTTGTTGATAGATATTACTAATTACTTACTTACTTAATACATGATGATATGTTGCTACAGACAGTCCATTCCTCTTGATGACGTTATTTTAATTAATTTTTTAAATGTCTTTGTGTCAAACGACTTATTTATAATGTGAGTACGAAGGTTATAGTTCCATATTACGGTAGTATTAATTTATTACCTAATTGTTTCAACTACTGATTTTTATACATACTACACGTCAATGCAAAACGGATAATGCAACATAACACGTAAAATGCAAATGAAAAATATGCAAAATGATTAATGTTTGACTATGTATGTAATTTATTTTGAAAATTTTGAAAACTTTTTAGAAAATAATTTTGTATTTGTAATTCTGTAGAAATGAATTATTAATGTGAGGGGTTTAAGTAGGTAGATCTCAGTTTGTGTACGCTTTACTCTTCAACTAATGAAAAATTTAAAAGATTTTTTCTAGATAGAGTTGGATAAAATAACCAACTTTTTTCTTGTCTGCGTTTTTATTTTATTTAAACGTTTATTTGTTACATTGTTCCAGAATTATTATTGCCGTTATGGAATTTTTAGCAAACTTTTACTCTTGTATAATTGACTGAAAATTTTTATTGATTTTTTCATGAGATATGAATTTTTAAATTATTTGCATTTTTAAATACAACTTTTCTTTTCTTATTTAGCTCGTTTTTTCCTTGGATTTAAGAAACATTTTCTATTTCTCTCAAAGTTTTTTTCCTAAATTTCTTAAAACTTTTTTTCTAATGTCTGTTTCATCGTCGGGTTGAGGAAAAGGAGTCCTTTTCCTTGATGATGACGACGACGATTAATAAATGCAAACGACCAAGATGCAAAAGTACGTGTACTAGACTTGTCAAACCTTAGGTATACATGCATACCAACTACAAATAAGTAGACGGAAAAAAATATAGTCGGTGTATTCTAATACTTTGAACAGTGTACCTTCTGCAATACTACTTAGGGACCTAGACCTTAGCTTAAATGATATTATTTATAGTTAGTTTGTAGCACCAGGTAGCTATGTATGCAATGCTATGAGTAGAAATACTTGATAAGTATAAATAAATACATACCGTAGCCGTCACTCACATATTTCAGAAGTAGCAAGTTATTCAATGCGGCGGATGTTGGTGGGTTAAATAGGAAAGAATTTACGTAAAAAATTGACGAACTAAAATAGGGAACCATGATCATGGAGAGTTACTACAAAGGAAGGAGAGGTACGAGAAATACAGGAACACTTTCCACACCGACCGACCCAAGCCACAATATTAAAATAATGTAGATAATTATTAATGAATTCCTTAAAATATATACATACACCCTTCGTCCTATCT
>JAQIWC010000396.1:0-10036 GCA_034694605.1 Folsomia penicula | reverse complement strand
GCATTTTAGCAAATGTAGGTGCATTATGAATTTAATAAATTTATGGCATGCGAAAAACGGAAAAACAACAAAAGTCCGAAACTGTTTAGATACAATTTTAGTAATTGCGTTGTAAACAATCCAGAAATATTTTTTAGATCATAATATCATCATAAATAACTCTGAATAATAAACTGAAATTCATGCACATGTGCTTATGGGACTTGATTATGATTATGATGACACCCGAATAAATCACCGCTACCTTATCAGGATTAATCCTTAAGCCCAAGATTGCAAGAGGAATCTGTTCTGTCAAGTCAATGTGAAGGCCTCACGTCAATTCCAGCTTCTGCCAAATTATCAGGCATCAGGGTGAGTGAGGGGATTCTACTATCTTGTCCCGTTGCTTAACAGATCAATAAAAAGATAAGTGCCAAAGTCTCCGAATTTTTAGTGCAGGTTGCGGACGCTTCTCTGTGTCATGGCCAGTTTTCGAAGGTTTTAAAATAAATTAAAATTACACATTTTTCTTGAGTACACCATAATCTATTGATATGAATGAATCAGGCAAGTGTCCATGGACGGCTACAGTCCGGTTTCAACCCCAAACCGAGGTAGCTTTCATGGACGTGCAAATTCAGAAGACCGGTCTAGTTTCAGTAGCTGCAGTTCTGACAGAGATCAAAATGGTTGGTTGGGATTTATCGTGTCCACTCGTAATTGCATGAAAATAATGAAAGTTGTAAATTTTCAGGAATATTTCGGAGTGACTCACACTGCGGCTTAACAAAACGAAGCTTCCTTCGGAAAAGGATTGTTGAGCAAAGTAAGAATTCTAAGCAGGATGCACTTTTAAGCAAACAGAATGAAGTTTTCAAACATTATTTTGCAGAGGAGCTTGAAAACGGGGTCCGAGCTGGCTGTCGTGCCGTCTGCTTCCATGAAAATCCTCAACTAGGAACTGTGAAATGGATTGGAAAGATAAATCAGATAATTTTTATTGGGATTGAATTTGTAAGTCAGAAATAAAACCCAAATAATTTCATTGACTCTGACTTTTTCTCCATCATTTTAAGGACAATCCGATCGGAACCAACTTCCCCGAGACCAAAGGAGCCCCTCCCTTCCGCTGTTCCCTACAACACGGCCGACTCGTCTCCCAGGCCGACTTGCTCCTTGTGACGGACCCCCACGGGAAAACAATCCTGTCCACAGAAAAACCCGAATCCCTTTCAAATGCTTCGTCCCAAACCTCGGTTTCCAAGCTGGAACAAGAATTTTCCACAAAGTTGCAAGAATTCTACGAGTTTAGCCTGGAAGCTGAGAACGTCCTGGATAAATTGGGGGAGGAATTGGACGCCGGGTGTGCTCGGCGGCTGACCGTTGATCCGATGACCATCTCCGTGGCGTTGGAGCGTCATAAATCCTACCTCAACGAGGTGGAGGATCGACACTCGTTGATTGATTGGTGCCGAAGTGTGGGTGGATTTTTGATAACTTTGTTTTTGCATGAAGCGTTTTAATTTTTACAAACATAACCCGCAGAAATCGGAAGCACTTTTTTCCTACGGCGACATCCTCCTCCCCTCCGAAGAGCTCAGGATAAATCGAACAGTCAAAGAAGTCTCGGACATGCATCAAAACATTGAGACGAAGCTGAAACGCAGGATCCAGGATTTGGAGTGGGCTCTGGAAAGTTGTCACGAGGTGCAGGGGCTGCTACATGAAAAACTGGGGTGGTTGACAGAAGCTAGGGCGCAATTAAGGTGGGTGCTTAGGAGGACAAATGCACAATTTAAAAATAAATCTGTGCAAAATGACGTAAAAAATCCAGGCACATGGAGAAATCCTTGGTCAAAACAGAGCCCGAACTGTCCTCCCGACTTGGCCTGATTGAAAGCCTGCTCCAAGCCTTCACCCCGGAAGAGTCGGACGAGCTTGTCGATATTTTGGAGAGGATATCTCAGCTCCATGAAATGACGGGGAATAGTCCGGAAGTGGAGGTGGATTCGCAAAAGGAGAAGGATCCAAACAACAAATTTGACTCTCAACTGGGTCAAATCATGTCCCTCCGGAATCAGTTGTTGGAAGAAGTTGGGACAAAGTACGAAATGTACAAGGGGGCTCGGAAACTATTTCGTAAATTTACAAAGCACGTGGCCTCATTTGAGGAGTGGTATGATCCCTACTTGGACAAGGTTTGTGGTCAGGATGACCAAGGGACGGGGATTGATTACGACGTCGTCAAAGAGAAGGAGGTTCAGAGAGGAGAATTTTTGAAAATTCTTAAAATTGCGACGAAATTAAAGATTTCAATTTTCCATCCCTCTGCGGTTTTAATGAGGATTGAGAGTTTGCAGAATAAATGGAGGCATTTGATGGATGTTTGTTATCAAAATAGGTTCAGGAAGGCTCCCTGAATTTGGCATGAGCTAAAAATAACATTAGATTTATTTCTGATCGACGAAGAAATGATTTTTCGCAGTGCATTGATTTTGAGAATAAAGACAAATTAACGAGTTCATTGCAGCAGACGACATTATTGATGTCAATCCATCCATCAAGGTTCACACGTGTAAATTGCATTCATTACAATGATAAATGTCAAAACTGCATAATAATAATAATATCAATAAATTATCATATTGCGTAATCGTGTTTATCAATTAATTACAAAACTGATGCCATTTATGATCCATGAATCTGTAGTGTAATTAAGAATCAAGCCAAAAGCCAAAAAATGATTGGTTTCCAATAAAATGAATATCCTACGCTGGACAGTTTTATTGGCATGTTTCTTATCCAAAGCTATTGTTGAGTCGGGAAATGGTAAGCATTTTCAAAATACTTTGTCGTCGCATTTAAAGTAAAAATGGAAACTTTCAAAAATTTCATACATAGATCATCAAAAACGGCAGCTCCAGATCATCAACCTGTTCAGCAGACTAAGCTGCGACCCTAGGTCAGATCAAAAGAAATTCGATGCAAATAAACCATCCAGAAAACCAAGGTGGGATGGGTTTCATCTGAATCCTCAGTCCGTCATCCAAGCAACCACGGACGTATTTCAAACGCTCTACTTCATGAATGCATCCACTTCTGAGGGTGATTGTTTTGAAATTTATAAAATTAACTCAATTTTAACTAATTTTTTTCTACAAAAAATAAAGAATGGGACCAATTCTACGCCACTGCTCTGTCCCTCTCCCGGAATCAAGACCCCATCTCATTTGCCTGGGGCTTCAAAACGATACTAGACACAAAATTTTATGGGGAGTATAAAAGCCCTCCATTTTATGAGGTCTGGCCCCAACTCTACGTTCCGAGGAAGGTGCCTGAAATTTGACATTTCATCTTTTATACGTGTCGTTATTCTGCTTTTTGTGTATGAGATATGGAAAAGAATTAATTTGAAGTCGATCAGTCAGGTATTTTGGATGGATAGAAACGTCTCTTTATCCAATAGTTATAAATACGTTACAAAATAATTCATATAAAACAAGCACAAAAAATATGTTGGCAAAATACAGTTCAATGATTCAAATTCCCTGAATTAGTGGTAACATCGTACTCTCTATTCCCACACATGACAATGTAAAATTGTTCCTTTCTCTTCCTTTCTTCTGCATCCGGCGTTCCATCCGCTTTGACAAAGTTCCCATCGAGAAACGTATAGCGTCTGTCGGTTGGACGATGAATGAAGTTAAAGTGACTGTAGGGATCTCTTAGCAGGCCATAAAGGTCAGCATCTCCATTCATCATTCCCCGGATGATGCCAGGGAGTGCAGCCTTAGCAGCAGGACTCCCTCCATAGCGAGTCCGGTTGGGTTGATGAGCAAGATTTTGCAAGTGAGTAGAAGCCCGATCATGAAAAGTTCCATTCTGTAGAAAGGAGAATGTTAGTATTTTATATAAAAATAAGATTAATCATGGTCTAATTTTAAAAATAAACTTACAATTTGATGAGTTTCACCCACGTAAGTGGTCCAGAGCCCAAGGCACCGTTGGCAATGCAGCAAATACACGACGTTGGTCGTCTTGCATGTAAATCTTTTCTGGAGAAAAATGACTTGATTGGGAAGGGGCCCCCAACGCACAACCATACTCTGGGTGGCCCCGTTATGTCACAGATTGATTCCCTGCACCGATAAGTCCCCGGCCCCATAAACCCCCGTCTTGCATTTAAATTAATGTTGTTCATAAGATCTAAAGAGACAAAAAATACGCATTTGGAATGAGAGGATGTTTGCATAATTACTTTACTTCCGGAATATTTACCTGTGCGTAATAGAGAAACTTGAGGATAGACGTTGTCAAAAGGAATGAGTGGGTCATGGAATTTCGTGACCACTACCTCTCTTGCTTTTCCATTTCCGACGCGGATCTTCTTCAAATCCGCTCGAGAGATCATTCGGAGTAAAGATCTTTTAGTATGCTGAACTCTCTCTGAATTCCCTCCCCTCAGATCAAGAGTAAAACTTCTTTGATTTGATCTCATCCTGGTCACAAATTCCTGACCAACAGGGTCATCCGTGGCAAAATCAGTCGCCATAAGTGAGAATGGCAGGAATCTTTGCCACTCTATATAAAAATAAGAATAATAATGATGAACACACATTTCATCCCCACAATTAAATTCAATGTTTATTGTTGTTGTTATTCTTACCTTGTATTGGATTTGGATCAATCGGGAGACCAGTGGTCACATCCCACTCCCACACATCATTCTATTCAAAGATAGGTAGGACAGGAAAAATCGGCGTTTCCCCCAAGAAATTGTTAGGGTTGGTTAATGTTTGTAAAATTCCTTGAAACTGAGCCATTTTTAGTGTAATTTTGGCTAAAATTTTGTCTCTTTGAAAATGACAACTCAAGAGTCAAAATGAAACTGTCAGTAATTAAAAACGAAAATGTCAATGATGCATGCTGGAATGTTGGTTGGAATGACGCTATGCAAATGCAGACGTTAAAAAGCCACGCCGACCCGGGTTGAAACATGATAACACTGGGTTGCTTGTCTTTTGTTGTTGATAAGAAAGCAAGCAACAAACGCACAAGAATAACCTTTTGATGAGATAATAATTTTCTATTTTCTTAAAATATACATATTTTATATTAGGATCTGCTGGCCCTGAACGGGATAAATCGTCCAGTTGACACTCCGACCACTCCATCGGCAGAGGATGGCCTTGCCTACTTCCGAGATGACGTCACCCTCAATGACTTCCACACCGCGTGGCACCTCCACTACCCGCCCTGGTGGGAGGATGCCAAGTATAATCTGACCAAGGATAGGAAGGGGGAGATGTTCCTGTAATTTGCGAAAAATTTAAAAATTGCAAAAATTTGTGAAAGTTGAAAACCAAAGCTTTGTTTTTATTTACGCTTAGATATGCCCATCATCAAATTATCAATCGCTTCGTGGCGGAGCGCGTCTCAAATAAATTGGATAAACTTGAGCCCCTGAATTTGACGGGTCCCGTGATAATTCGGGAAGGACACGTGCCCACCGTGATCCAAGAGGATTACTCAGATTTCCCAAAACGACTCCCAAATAGTAAAATGGACGATGCCATTGGAAATTATCTTTTGAGGCTGGAAACCAGGATTTTGGATGCCATACAGAATGGATCTTTTGTTAACGTATTCAAAACTTTGATAATATTTTATGATTTTGTAAATTGAACGTTGGTATTAAATGCAGTTCACTGGAGGAGCAATCCCAATCCGTGGGAACGTCAATGCCTCGGATATTTTAGGATCTCTTGCAGAAGCATCGAGGGACTCCATTAATCCCGCATTTTATGGAAATCTGCACAATAATTTGCACCGATCTTTGGGTGATATCACGGAAAATGTGGGTAACTTTAAATATCCGCATTTATTTAGCAAAGCTGACTTAAACGACTTCTGATTAAAGATGAAGATGGGTGTCATGTCATTTCCGGAAGTGGCCATGCACGACCCAATCTTCTACAACTTGCACCTCCTCATTGACAACATTTACCGGAGGCAGAAGGAGGCAATGGATCCATACACGTGGAATGGTGGGTACAGTTTGCCAAAAAGTTGTGCAAATATCTTAATACCTTCCTTTGACCTCGAATTAAAAGAGCTCGGATTCTCCGGCGTGGACATCAGCTCGATCCGCATCTCCTCCTCCGCCCCATCCAACTCCACCAGCTCCTTCCAAAATTGGTGGAACAACGTATTCCCACGCCCTGGGGGAGAGACTTTCACCCTCACCACGTACTTTGAAAATTACACGATTGACGTCAGCAATGGGATCCAGGACTGCAGTAAGCTTGAGGTATGCACAGTCAGAAACCAACTCATTCAATTCAAAGAAATTGACGACGTCAAAAAGTAAAATGAATTTTTTGAATCTTGTCACGTGACCAAGTCTGGTCAAAACTTTACCCTAACCCTGCCCCGCCTGACGCACTACCCCTTTGAATACTCGATCACGTCCTGGGTGTGGACTTCTCGGAGGGTGAAGGCCTTCCTCCGGATTTTCATGTCCCCTACCGAAGACTCTCAAGGAGTGCCCTTCTCCGCTGAGGAGCTAAACTGGAATATGATTGAAATGGACAAATTTCCCATCCTGCTAAGGCCTGGAAGGGTAAAATATTGCAAAAATATCTTACTTTCTAATTTAAATAATTTTTTTCCCATGTTTTTAGAACACAATAAAACGCTCGAGTAAAAACTCATCCGTGACAATCGGAGATCAGCTCGGGTTTAAGGAGTTGATCCGAGAAGCTGAGAAAATGACGGAAGATAAGAATTCCACGGATTCTCCACCGTTCCAGCCGTGTGGTCTTCCCAATCATCTCCTGCTTCCGAAGGGGACCAAGGAAGGGATGAAGTATCGAATGTTCGTCATGCTGAGTCCGGCAAAGGACGAAGAATTTTATGATGAGGGGAAATATCCTTCGATAAGTTTGTGTGGGGTTGGGACGGGGGTTTATCCAGACGGCAAGGCTTTTGGATTTCCATTCGACAAAAAGAGTCCTTTACCGAGGAGTCGCTATCCGTTCGTGCAAAGGGAAAATTTTAGATTTGTAGACATTTTAGTTAAACATGTTGACAAGGCGGAATAAATTCATGCGTTAGTGGCCAATGTTCGGAAATTCATAAGCCCTGACTTGGGCAAGAAACACGGATGCAATGAAAGTAAATAAAATTGTATTCATTTATAACTGTAAACTTGCACTTTATTTTATAAATATTTAACAATTATTTGGCTATATTACGGCAGAATTAAATAATTTCAACCTTTCTTAGATGCCAATAATTTCATTGCAGACGTTCCAATCAGTTCAATATCAAATTTTGAGTTTTCATCCTCAAACACTTTTCTCAAGAGAGGCCTCTCCTTGTCCCTCAGCAAGGCTTTGGAATGGAGGAGGCTCTGAAATTGGGGGGTGGGCATTGTTGGTTAATATTTTGTGACCAAATAGTCAGATTTTTAAATCCTACCTGAGCATTATGTTCCGCCATTTGCTTCACCCGTTTCCAAGCCTCACTCTGGAATGTTTCTTGGGGGAAGACTCGCGTCACTAAGCCATAGTCGTAGGCGTCTTGAGCTGTCCAAGTGTCGTTGAAGTGAAGCAAAGCCCCAGCCTTGGCATGCCCAACGATCTTTGGGAACAGGTAGCTGGAACAGCACTCTGGTGGAATCCCAAGTTTTATGAAGGGTGTGTTGAAGCTGGCCTAAGGGTTTGGGGTAAATCATTCAAAGGATTATTCCAAAAATTACGAGTTTCTAAATTGTAAATCAATGCCAAATGCAAACCTTGTCCGTGCAGAAAACGGCTTCGCAGTGTGCCAGCAGGGTCACGCCGATGCCTTTCAAGGTCAAAATATTTGGATTATATTCAAAATCTGTCAATTTTTTTTATGTAAACCTCACCCACTGCATTCCCATTCACGAGTCCAATCAATGGTTTCTGGGATTCGATCAGGGAGCTGATGAAAGCTCTGAAAATGAGGATTTCATTTTTAAATTCATGACATTTCCTCAAATCCTAACCTAATTAAGGACCAAAGATTGATTTACGTGGCCCCATTGGCTCCCGCAGGTATCCGATTGTTGTAGTCTTTGATCAGGTCAGCCAGGTCGTAGCCACTCGTGAAATATCTGTCACCGGCTGCATATTCACGCAGGCAGAGAAAATCAGCATTTTATTCATGGATTTGGACCAAAATCTTAATCTTACCTCCGGTAATGACAACAATTTTTGTAGCCTCATCTCGATTACTCTCCAACAAGGATTTTGCCATTTGACGATACATTTGATCCGTAATCGCATTGCATTTCTTGGGTCGATTCATCGTGATGGTTCTAATCCCACCCTCAACCGTGACATCGACGTCATCCCTTCGGATGGCTGAGACGGAAAAAGCCCGGCTCAATGTGGCCCCAGAGGCTGCTTGTCTGGCCGGTGAGAAGGATCCAAACCTTACAATTGGGGGATGAAATATGTAAAATGAACGATTACGGACATATTTACAAGAAAATGCAAAGTCTCACCTTGTTACCAAATGTTTTATAATCATTGTCAACTATTATTGTGGTCTTCGTGTGTACTTCGCTACAAATTCAACAATTTATGGCAACTTTTTGTAAACTACTCAAGTGATGATTTTTTCCCGATGTGTCCAATCTGCTGTCAAGTTTTGTTTGTGTACATATGTAAGCCTAACCACTTGATTACTATAGTTAATCAGACTTGGACAAAGTTCATTTCGTGTGAAAGGTGGATATGTATCCTGATGTGATGCTGACCTTGGGTCCAGTTTTACGATGCATTTAGTTATGTAACGTATGTATGTTATGAATTCTCCAGATTCGTGTTCTTTATGCTCATGCAAATTCATTCATTATGAATGCTCATGTGCATTTTGATGAGTTTAAAAAAATTAATTTTAATGAAATGGCTGAGGGATTTCTGGTTGTGGGACCAAAATCTGCACATGGCATATTGGCAATACCAAGAACAAAGATCCCTACAGATCAAGATCAAGATTTTGTCCGTTTCTGGAAGAGTCTCTAATTATGCAAAAGTTATTTCAGTACAACAACAGGTAGAACCAGGTTTTTTTGTAATGGATGGCGATGTGCGTTGTAAACTCAAGCATGACTCATTCCTTTGGATTTATCAGAGACTTCATGAACCTTTCTTAGAATACCATCCAATTATTGGATTTAAGCAGCTTTTCTCGTCACTTAAACAGCAGTTGAAAACTAAATTTCGTGATGAACTCCAAATACGAGACCCTTCTTAGTCAAAATTAAGGTGCTTAAACATTTTTTGAGAAAAAATGAATTCTGTGAAACTTGATAAATTTCATCTTCCCAAATTGTTTAGGAATCCTGACAAAATGGGAAACCTTAACCGGAAGCATTTGGGAATTTCACTCGGAGTTGGTGCTGGTGTGCTGATTTGTTTGACCCCAGTCCTGGGAGCAGGTGTGCTTGTGGGTGGGGCTGTAATGGGAGTGGCAGGCTTAGTTACTGGGACTAAGCAAGGGAAGCGTGCAGTTAAAAAAGTTAAGAAAGCCATCAAGAAATCTAGGAAATGACACAAAATCAAACAAAGCCGGATCACCACTTTAGTGCTGCTTTGTGCAAACTGTAAAGGATACCTTTAATTTGTGCAAATTTGTGGGGAATGGGTTTGTCCCAATTTGCCATCACACAAAAGAAAGTTTGGAAAAATCAAATACTAATGTGTATTACAGACTGACTGACTATGCCAAAACTGAGAATAGACTGAAATCTTAAACATTACCAAGTTGAATGTACCGGATATTTGCTGGCAAATAAACAATTTTTTCATGAATGAATCTAAACTTCAGCCCGAATTGAATGTTTTTATTGCTCATTTTATTTAGAAAAGACAGTGGATGCCTCAGAGCACAACAACTTTTTGCATCCATTATAAATCCAACTCTTGACCCGTGAATAAGCCGAAACAGGGATGTCCGCCACCACATCGTGGTACATTGCCAGTTTATCTCGGCCCACAGCCACCCCAATGCAGGTCAG
>JAQIWC010000395.1:0-10037 GCA_034694605.1 Folsomia penicula | reverse complement strand
TGTTTGTAAAATAAAGCAAAGACAACAAACTCTATTCATGTGACACAAAAAGACACATACACAAGGGTATCTGATTTTGGAATCGAGTCAAAAACATACCATTCAAGTTAACAGCTTCCCCATAGGTTTCAAACAACTTCCTCCTTACATACGCATGCAATTGCAAGTACAGCGGCCGCATTTCTTCGTACAAGCTTTCAACATCCGATTCAAACTCTGGATCCTCGTATTTTTGTCGCAGTTGATCTCCATAGTCGGTGAATCCATTGAGGACGGCGAGCTTGTTTTTCAGTTCCACATACTAAACAATACATAAATAATACAACTTTCGCCCTTACATAAAATAAGACACATAATTAATTTCAAGCTCAATCCTCCTCCCAAGAAAACAGTGTATCATTTTAAACCATAAACATGTCGAACTGACTAAATAAATATTACACAATGACTCCAAAAACTAGGTTGCTTGAAAAAAATGTTATCATTTTTGGCTCAAATCACGTCCCTCGCCCCCAGCCATCTTTAACAATGAACGGAAGTAATGACATTTCTTTCTTGTTTAGATGCCGATTGTGCAACGGGAAAACATTGAATGGTCATGTTATTCTTAGAACATGTATGGAATTAGTGGGCCGTGATGTGATATGTATGGGTCCAGCAGCCAACAAAAAAATCATGCACCACATACGGCAGACATTGATGTACCTTAGGATGGGGAGATACCTTTGAACTCCTCCTCCACCCCTCGGGACAAGTCTAGTTGATGTTCTACATTAAAGTACCGTGATGCTGTCTGGTTGTGGTTGGTTGGACTGGACTGGACCTCCTTTGAAAAATATGTGTCTTATGGCTCAACGAATAAAAAAAACGGAGGAAACATTATTTTGCAGAAAAAAAGTGAAAGCAGTTTCCAGTTGGATGATTTTTTTCAACCTTTAACTAACCCTTTATTCCTCCATTGCTGTGGTCAGCAAAGTTTTCCTAGTCACAAACAAACCCACCCATGCATTATTCTTGATGAGATATCAAAGCAATGGTGAATTATTGACTCCGATATTTGATATTTTGGCAAATTCTCACTCCGAAAGCAAAAAAGAACCTGTTATTCATTTTATAATGCAATTCAGCAGCTTTTTGAATGTAAATCGATTATTTGAAAACAACTTTGGCTTATACATTCATGCGTCGCTGCATGTTTGCGGTCCCAGGTTTCAAAACTAAATGACAGAAATAAAGCTGACTTTTGTATTGACTCGCCCATTTTAAGGAGTCTTGCAATCAAAATAACGATCCATGATTCGTTTTATGATGTCTCATCATTTCCAAATTTGAGTTTTCTTCCCTTGCATGACTTTCTCCAACCTCAAAATCCAGCAAGAGTGAAAAGCAGTGAGCAACTGGCTTCACTTTTCAGCCAACTCTCGTTATTTCGCAGAACGACCCTAAACGAACCACCAAAACTCCATGCACGCCAATAATAATCTCCCCACACAGCACTCATCTGAGGCAAATAAATTTTTCAAATGAACCAAGAAGACCCAAGCACAATGAAACCGCAGTCTCAGGTTGTATAATGATGAAATTCGATCATCATCAAATGGGGTATAAAATGGGTGGAGTATTACGGAGCAGGGCAGCAAGATAGATTGATGTGGGCATTTGCTAGCTCAAACCAACCCAACCTCGTATGTTCAGACAGATACCCAACCCAACATCATCCCATGACAGCGTAGTGCCTAAACCTAATTCCCCAATGTCAAAAGGAAAGGAGAAATAAGATGACTTGACGACATTTAGAACTGACTGAGACACATCTCATCAAACCAGACCAAAGATGAAGAAAGGAAAAGGAACGAGATTATGAAATGATGGTTCGTCCAAGTCTGTCAAGTTAGAGACATCAACCAGCCAGCCTTCCTTTCCTCTCGTCGTCATCAAAATCTTGTCCCTTCCTAATCCGTCTATTCATCCGTGTTCTGGCTCAATTCTTGCAACTCCGTCCATAACCCTCATCACCCTACTTTCACCCAACCCAATAATAATTGTGACATCATCTGAGAATTAGGATAAAGCCATTTAGGTTATGCCACATTTAGGTCCGGAGTTATCCATCAGAACTGCTGCGTTTCAACTCTTTTCAAATCTCATGTTCCTTTTGGTTTTGTGCTACTGTTGTAAAAATATAGTTTGTGTATGTTGTTTTTTATGAGTTCAGATTTTACGATATTAAAACATGAAATCAGTGTTTTTGCTGGCGTCACTCATCCATCAATGTTTTGTTACGATATTAAATATTTTTACAAACTCACTTGAAAGTAGAGAGGCTTTATTTTCTGACTGACTTCTTTACGCCATCCTTCAAAAAGATATGAGAATTTCAGCATATCAGCACATATAAATATTTTCTTGTATAAAACAAAAACCAACCTTCCCAGGCCCAAAGTCGCTCTGTCAAATTTCTGGACTCTATAAGTAGCTCGGTTAGCTCAGGTTCCAGGGAGAGGCATTCTTCTCCACCCGATGGGAGGGGACGACAAACTTTTCCCTGTTAACAGAGCAAAAAACGACTTTATTTTATTACTCTAATATTTATAGTCGTAAACAACTTTTCCTCTTTTTCTTCTTTTCACTCATTTAACAATGCATCTGGAATAAGTTTATCATACAATATTATCAAGGACATTTGTCATAATATCGCATCATCTCGAGAAACTTTCTATTATGAAAAGTACATAGAAATCTAGTCACACAGGATCACAAAATCCGTACAACGACGCAAATCCAACCAAGTACATAAAAAAAACTTTTCTTTTTCTTCTCATCTACAGAAAAAAGTTTTTGCAAACACAATTTCAACTTTTTCTATGCACACTCACAAGAGTGGACGAAAGCTGAATGCAGTGGTTTATTAGCATTTATGTATGTAATTTTGACTGACTGACGTCTCAGCGTTGATATTTTATGGTGTTACATACAAGCATGCTTATTCTTATTGTTAGTTTTTGCTGTCCCGGCTCAATTTTTTGAGTGATAGCATCGTAACTGATAAACCTTTCAGAGTCCAATTACCACCAAAGTAGGTAGAATTGTAACTTGTAACTTTCCCTTGTAGAGCTATGACAGGATGACAGTTGGCCTTTAAAATTACGAATTTACTACATAGACCGTGTATGATTACGCATTTTCTGTAAAGAATTAATCATTAATGTACGTTAACCTCATTGCTCAACGTGCATGTTGTATCTGTTCCAATGCATAAGAAATGTTCATGTACATAAAATATAACGGCAACAAAAAATGTACAACCACCACGATAATGCCCCTGGAGTCAATTAAAGCAATAAAAGTACAGAGCAGCCTACTTTTCATAAATCTTTTTCGAAAAAAAAGTACTTTACTTTCCACTTAACCCGTTCCAATTTAAAGGAGAAAGCTCGTTTCAAGCCCGTGTAGCCTTCGGGAATGAAAACTAATAAGAAAAATTCCCAAGTGATGTGATTCTTCTTTCCTGCCTAAGGTAAACGCACATCTCTCCAACATCCTTTCCTTGCCATTGTTACACAAAGCCCTGTGTGTAATGCAAGGCCTGTAAAAAGACTCATGATGATCTTTTTACGAGTAATGGCGCAATAAGCGATACATGGATGTATCTAGGTCTCTAGTGAGATATCATGGACGAATATATAATGTAAGACATAGAAGCAAAGGAAACACCAATGTATCATGCTGTGCATTATTTCTGCATATTCTTGTTCCTATTTCATTTTTACAGCACTGGCAGTACTGGGAAAATACCGCAAAGAAGCAATTTAAATTTTTTGGTTAGTTTTTTAAATTCATGTCCATTCGAATAATTGCAGGCCACGCGAGAGGACTTGGATTGGATAAAGTGAACACATTTCCATTTGTCCTAAGAATTTTACCTACTCACTCACTCACCTGTCCATATATGTTCCCCATTTCCGCGATGATAGAACTCAAATTTTTCATTTCCTCTTCAGGCAAGGACTTACTCCCGACGTAAAAGAGTTGTCGCTTCGTATCCGTTGTGAAATTGGCTGGATTAAATTGACTCGCTAACTGGTTGGCTATAGCTTCATAGTTACTCAGTCGGAGTCCTGCATCAATCTGGAATTAAATACATGCATAATTTTATTCCTGCGACTGGAGATTATGTAAGGAGCAGGCAAAACTTTTGTTAAATTGGAAAATTGGATTTTATAATCACATCACCAAAGCCTGCCTGTAGGGATAGGAATAATAAGGCTCCAAGAAAGAAAGAGAATTGTAATGCAATTTGAGCAGCTGCTTATTAGTTTCAGTATTAAAACTTAATTTTGTACTCTGAATTTCTGATTGAGCTAATTTAACAAAGCTTCCATCCGTATGCAGCTCATGCTCAAACCTGATTAAAATGAAATGAGCTAAAGTATACCAGCAATATACATGCATGCATGGTCGGCGTCTCTATGAATTTCTAATAGGTCTGGCTGTAATACTCCAAAGTTTTGTCGAGGGTCTCCATGCATTTACAATATTTTCATACGGCTGCTCCTATATTGCTCGTCGTCTGATCTTGTAGATTTCACATAATGGGAGCAGTTGTGAAAAATTTCCCCCCATTAAAAACTATGCAAAGATAGTTTCTCTGTTTTTATTTAATTTATAAATCTTACCGCAGCATCAGCATTTTCGTCGGTTAAGTTTGTATTGTAGTTCCAGTCAGCGACTACATACTTATTCACGAGGAAAGCATATTGTTCATTGTATTGTTCCAAGAAATTGGAGGCCGCCGCTTCATCCGTGTTGTTTCCTTGTTGTCTGAAATCCATCAAATTATTTATTTCCTTCTTAATGGAGGTATAGCGAGTAGCATTACTGCACAGACAACAAAAGCAAGATTGGGGGGTTCGCAATAAAACAAAAGAAAACAAGGAGAAAGTAGAATTTTTATTTTTATTTCATCATTCTTTTCTTCATTACCCCAGCCTTTCTGGCCACCACATGCCACAAAATCAACCAAAGAAGTGAAAGCAAATACGACAAACCACAGCTTGCATACACCAAAGAAAGAGTGACCCGGCAGTTGTCGTTGAGTCGGTGGTGCGGAGCATTGAGCTGCATCAGAGCACTTGGCAGAGTAAATTAATTGGAGTCATTTGGTAATGGGAAAGAGGCGCTGACGATGATCAGCATCTTCAGCTCAACCGCGTCCTTTGTTGTCCAGATCTGGATCGGGTAGAAGTCTGCTGGACTGGATTAGGAGCAGAATGAAAGGACAGAACTAGGACAATGGCGACTCAATGAAACAAAACAATCCAAAGGAAAGTAAAGCTTCTAAATATATCAGAGGATAACTCCTGGATGACTGCATAGTAGGCACGGAGCTGATTGTGTCGTCTGTCCATCTAATTTTATGGAATTGGATTGGACAGAGAGAGAAACCAGAAAGACGAAAAACGGGCAAAGTCAAGCCACGGAACAAAGCTTCTTGGTTTTGAGGTTGGACCAGGGTACAAAAAATGAGGGAAAAGGATACCTTTTCTGAGGAGGACAAAAGCAGATTTTTCAGGATGAAATGTAGGAGGCGGGTGTTACCGCCGGTTCTTGTTAGAACAAACAGTAATGACTTTAATTAAAAGATAATCAGAATGGGGAAGAAAACAGGCAACGAAACCATCCATTTATGTAAGAGATACACAAAAAATGTTGTTACCTTGATGCTACGGCTGTTCCAGACCAGGAGGTAAGCAGGAGAAGGAAAGCAATAGATGAATGTAAAATGCTCTGCATCATGTCTTGATTTTGTTCCGTTTTTAGCTGTAATTGCAAGTGAACATGTAAACAATATAATGCTAAATGTCAACAATAATTTAAAACGCATTTGAGCTGCATTCATGGTCTGTTTTGCTTCAATTTAGAAAACGAGTACTATTGGTTTTATCTGGTCAATGTTTCATTTTCGACAGGTTCTGTAGCATTTCTGTTTTTTTTTGCAATATCCAAAAAACCTACTTACAAAATTAATGACAGAACAATAAATGCACATGCCCAAAGTAATTGGTTTAGATCTGTTATTACTCCTTATTTTAATGTTATTTTATCTTGCTTTGCCATTATTATGAAAAATAGTCCCAAGAGGGCTATATTCAGTCTTGCTCTTTCTCTACAAGATTACTTTGGTACGCACCTTACATAGGTATGCATACATATGTATATGATGCATTACTTTAATGTCATCAACGGAGTAAAGGATATTTTATATATCCTCTTCTTCTAACCATATAATATGGCTTCCGAAATTATTCTCCAATGTGTTTCTGGTTTTGCATGTACTTTTATTGTTACAGCCGTTGACATTCAAATTTCCGATATTCCAAAAAAAGAGCAGAATAACTCACCACGAGAGACACTATTCTGTGAAGAATAAAAATAATTTTCTTCTCCACAAGTCAGGATTTCTTTAAAATTTATTCCAGCACACACACAATTTCCCTGCCATGCAGGCTTCCTCAACTAACCACACTGATGCTACTGCAAAATCGTCACTCAAGCAAGTTCAGGATGATTTTCATCCATTAAGAGTTTATAAATGCAATGCAGAGTAGTGCAGTTGTAATAAGAGTAGTCACAAAATAAATTGCAGGATCTCTACATTGCCCATCTCCGTAAAGTCCGTAGAAAGTAGCTTTGAATTGATCCCCAAAAGTATTTATGTGTCATACGTACGCTGTGTCCCATTCTCATTCATCTGTATGCATCCAAGTTCGACAAATTTTTATTCCCGACATGACATATCAGCAGTGTTACCTAAGCAAGTCAAAAAGTGTTGGATGTGGCTTGAATGCATTGTCCAACAATTTGAGCCACCATCATCATCAAAGTACCAAAATCAGGAGGAACAACGTGGGAGAGAAGCAAAATGGGTTTTGCAAACAAGTCATTGTTTGAGATAAGAGTAAGTCTCATCTATCACTGCCAATGTGTTGACACTCACAAATTAAGCGAAAAGGGGTTTAGCACTCTTATCTTCATCTCCCAAGCAATCAAATTCTGCTGGTGTAATGAAATGTGTAAATCAAATCTGTCTCTCTGGTGCAGGCAACGGAAATTAAGCCCTCCTTTTCCTTCCATCCCAATCTCCAAACCCGGCTTCCACAACCACCTCGACCGTGTAGTCAGACATACATGCCAATCCTTCTCCATCCCATCACCATTGACCGTAGCATCACACATAACATTCCCAAACATCGAGACACGATTTGATAATTTCCAATGCCTTTATATGGGTTTGGTATGTAAATACACCAGTGATAATGTTCATCAAGGGAAATTTCATCAAAATTTCATTAAATCAATCAAATATTTTTCCAAGTAATCTGTCGAAATGGCATTACATATCCCAATACTTAGAAAACTGCTTTATTTATTTTTCCACAGAATTATAATAATATGCAAACCATTACTACCTTTGTGTAGTTTTAATCTTAATGATGCAGCAGGATGAAATGGCTAAAGTGAAAAAATATCCCTTAAATATATTTTGTTGATCTTTGACACAATGACCATTTTTTGCTGACAGGAACGAAATCGTAATAAAAACTTTGGTGGAGGGTTTATGTAGAGTTAGTCTAGTTGATCGTAGGTGACATTCACTTTGATGAGATTTGCCTGTAGCTTGCGCTGAATATGCTCTGTTATATGAAACCTGGTTTTTTTATTTTAAGACAAGCCATTTGCATATATTTGGTCCCCGGAAGAGGAAGGAATAGAGAAAGTTGGACTGTAGATTTCCCAAAAATGGGTTCAACTCTTGCTCTCATTCTTTCTTTCTGAAATTTGGATTGATACGGTTACGTTGGGTTGTTTACCGATTTGTCTATGTGGTAGCATGGAATGTGAATGTGGTGGTGTCGACTCAAATCCAATTTTATCGTGTCCTCCCCATAAAACTGTCCGCTCAAGTGTTTTGCATAAAATATCTTTTCTTTTTCTCCCTGCCTTAGTGATTTTAGATGTAGTTCAGGTAAGTCATTTTTCTTCCTTGCCTTTTCTTCTTGGGAGGGAATAAATGCAAAAATCAATAGGAATGGATCAGATTCTGATCCTACTTACCGTTGACTATGTAATCCTTGCTTTCAGAGCTTTCCTCCCTTTTCCATCCCTGGAGTCAGGCAAACTGAGCAGGTAGAGTCGGGGGAAAAGAATTTTCTCGGGAATAAACTGAACCCTTCAGTAGTTTTTTTTAGGAGAATCTTGTTCGGTATTTGCCTTTGCATACCTTTGTTGGATCAACTTTCCCTTTCTTGCTCCTTCCTTTAAGCATCTTACGCAAACATGAGATTGCATCCATACTGTTGAATATTTCAATACTCTGAACAATCCCGATTCAAAGTTAAATCTAACAGCTCGAGTCGACTTGTCGAGCTCTACAAATGCGCAGGATGCTGGATAGGGGTGCAGCATAAGGATTGTTCTGATGACAGGGAAGGCTCTTACAAATATTACCTGCTGTTATTTTCATATGAAGTCATCCTCACAGATTTGAGCGAGTGAAAGCATTGATAATGGAAATCTTGAAATCCGTATTAAATTTTGTGGTTTTTTCAATGTTAAATCTTTTGAATTTGAAATATTTTATTTTATTTTCAGTGATTTCAATCACAAGCATAACTCACCATTGAAAAAAATCAACTACATAGAATGTCTTTTGCAGTGATTTTCATTGCTAAAGTGCAATTTCATGTTGACTGAAGAAGAATTGGCAATATGGTTGAAATTTCCGGGTCGTTTGTCACATTGTCCGGGTTTTATTACCACTGACTTCCAGAATCACATTCACTCACTCGTCTCTCTTTTTGGTTCCTTTCACATTTCTTTGTATTTGCATACAAATGCTGAGCGTGACTCCCTTTTGCTGACTTTGGAATAGCCGTTTTCAAGTTGACATTGTTCTGCGACAAGTGAGAAATGTGGTTCAATTTCTGGGTGTCAATGGTAATTCATAATGATGTGACGACCAGTGTTTAATTGATGGTGGTCCCCACAATGGTCTGACAAATGACCGATTAATCTAAAGTTGATTTTACTTTTTGAACAAGCCGTTGGAATTGTTTCATTATGTTCTATGTATGTAAATGCTTTCAAGCTTTGCTTAATGCTTTTTCCAAAAATCGGTAATGATGCATCGGAATAGCATGTTCACAGTAATGAAATTACTTTTAATTAATGCCTAAATTTTGAATTGTTGCAGACTACTCTTGGGACTATGTGGATCCACAACGGTTGGTTATTGGGAAGGTAGAGGAAAGTGAGGTTTACAAAGGACAGAATTTTACCGTTAGATGTCGCTCTTCCGTATTTCGCGTGAGTAGTTGAGTTGGTTATTCGTTCATTTTAAAAATGACATTTGAAAATGGCATGCGATTTCCATTTTAGTTTTCCCTGGGAACTCAAATATCTTGGGAATTTGAAGAACTTGCTCCCAAACATTTCAACAAAACTGGGTTTATTTCATCCAAAAATTTCCTAGGGGAAGAGGACTTTTTAGCTCAAGCTGGCCTCTATCAACTCAAAGCAAAGGCTTGCTTTCCCCGAGATTTTTTGATGGAGAACAATTTAACTCATGTCAACATGAGTTGTTTTTCTCCAAACTGGAATGACTCGGATTGGGTCAGTGTCACTTTTCAAGTTCCACTCTTGGGTAAATAAATTAAAAACAATATAAACGTATTAAAGAAACCAACTTCATTTATTCAATTTAAAACACAAACAAAGATTCCGAACTTCCCGAATTTACTGAAACAACATCCCCCTCATACGAGGTTGACGGACCGGAACAAAACTTGACCGTGGATTGTGAAGCGGCGGGCCTTCCTTTGCCGGAGGTGTCATTCATACTTCCAAAGAATGTATGGAATATTCATAATTTTTATATTTTGCATGATTTTTATGACTCTGGGAACATTTTCAGAACCTGAACGTGACAATTTCTCCCGCCAAAGTGGTGAACGTGGATGGCCAGTCGACCGTAGTAA
>JAQIWC010000394.1:0-10052 GCA_034694605.1 Folsomia penicula | reverse complement strand
GGAGAGAGAATTTAAGTTGAGGGTAATAAGCAGTCAACCATGCAATGCACGTAGGGATCAAAAGACATGCATGTTTATGTAGTTGGACGAAACTCGAAAGCAAAGCAATGCTTGGTTGGTTAAGAAATGCGTAATGGATAAAAAAAATTCAAAGCTAACCAACTCCAGCCTAGTTACTCGTTAAACCAAGGAAAGCATTAAACAATGAATGCATGCTCACAATGCCTAGCCGAACAATTGGAGGTTTCTGGATGGTGTGAGTGTGGTGATGCAACTCGGCAAGTTTTAAAATCTAATGTTAATTTGTCTTGTACAACGGGTAGAAGGTAGCCTTCGTGGATAAGCTTGAGCCAGAAATTATGTAGTACTGAAAAACGCTGAGAATTTGAATATTACTTTGATCAGAAGGTTTGTGTTAGTCAACGCATCTTTTGATCATCTCCAATCAAAGCAGAACAAATTATCAAAATTTCAATTAGACAAAGAACATGACTTGAACCAAATACGATAAAAATGAAAACTTCCTAAGGAGTTGACAAAACACCATACAAAATTTCATCCATAAAATTTGTGTATTACATAAACTTTGAACGCTGGACTAGAAAACAACCATATAATGTCAGTACATACATGTATGTATTTCCTCATGCACTTATTTCATGTCGTAAATAAATAAAACTCTGTAAAGAGTTGACTAAATGTAAGACTGTTAAAAAGAGTTGAATGACGAGCATAAAATCAGGAATCAGCTTAACTTGAAGATTAGCTTTTTACTAATGTGTCCAGCAACACAAGAGTACCAAAAGGAGTTGATTTTTAGGTCAGTGTTGTATTTTTTAAACAAGAAAAGCTCTCCGTTTTAGTCATCTCTAATGATGCAACATTACAGCTTACAGCTCTTCAACTTTCAGTTAGCGTCTTGCTTAAATTGGAAGGAATTCGTTATTTTATTTTACGTCAATTCCTGGATTTGATGACGCAAGAAAACAATGTGTCTTTGCTTTGCTACAAATATATGTACATACATGAAAAATAACCCTACAATTCCAGTTAGAGTTTCCTCACCAAATCCGTTAACATTTTACTACCATTTTTGGATGAATCAAATATCTAACTCAACATCCCAGCTTATCCGGTAAAACTAAAAATATGCAGTTTGTCTGTATGTAGCAGGGAGAGTGAACGCATATTTCTAATGAATGAATACCTGAATAAAAAGTGTGTTTCATGCTCAAACCATTTTCCACTAAATAACCAATGTCTTGCTCGTGAGTGAATGCATTAGGTTAAATACACAGACACACACAATCCTTTCAATTTCCATTTCATGTTCTGAATGTCGCTTAAATCAACAAAAAAAAGATATTTCCACTACTTCCCTACCTACACAAATAAGAGTCGATATCTAGATAATAAGCTTGGCATGCATCATAAATACACCCCCATTTTCATTTTCATATTCAATATTACTTCATGCGTACCACTACAAGTTTTAATAGGATAACAAACAAATAAAACGAGTTTAAAATGAAAGTCAAATACATATTTTTTTTTTGAAGTTACTTCCAGTCATGCCATGCCATGTCCTACTAACCTAACAATGCATATAATCCTAATCCTACTAACTGCACTGCAGTCCTATGTACATTTTCACAGTCAACTCAATTTGAACCCCACAAGCTTGAACAAATAGGAGAAGAGTGTATTTACAATTATTACAATTTGTTAGGATTTTACAGTATGTCTAGCTGACCAACTTTTACATGCATTTCTTTAAACAGGAGAGTGAAACTGAAATGTAAAATGCAATTGATATTCCAGCCAGTGTCAATAAAATGTTGAACAAGTGTACAACACAGTGACAAGGTCAAACCACACCTACGACAGTGTAGTGTAGCCTGTCAAAAATATGTAAATTCAATGAAAGAGGGGAAAAGAATAGTAAATTAACAGATGCATCACAGAATTTTACATTACAAATGCATGTAACTTATGAATATCATTACGTATGCAATTTTAAATGACAATTGAGTAGAAAAGAATGATGTGGAATATATTTTTGGTAGGCCAACTTATTAATACCCATGATTAAACTCAAGTTCTCAACATATAAAATCCCTTACCTTAATATGGTATGAATTCTGTTTCGGCTTTGGGAGAAAGTTGAAGCTGGAAAAATCATTCCTTCGACAAAACAGGCTTCCTGTAGAGTTGTGCCTGAAATAGAAATATAATTATAAATTATAATTTTGGATAGGATCCCCCCAGGAGGATCCGATTGAAGAAAAGTGACTGCATGGTACAGCTACTTGTACTTTCACTCAACTAAACCAATCATCCCAAAGTAATCAAATCACTCGTCTACTCAATCGACTTAGGTACGATGACATGCCATGATGTGATTAGAAACTTCAACAAAACTCCAGAAATTTCATAAAACTCACCGGATTCGATCCGAAGTCCCACTACTGTTGGAATTTTTCCTCTGGAACTTAAAAACATTTTGCTGAGCCATCATAGAATTTGCTGAGACAGGTGATCCAAATTGTGCCCCAGGAGAAGGTGGTGAACCAGATCCAGACGCTGAAAATGCTCCCGAAGATCCCGAAGCATTGGAAGAAAGACTGTTCACCCTCGGACGGCACAAAGACTCTGGAACATTCCATGGCCCAGATAAGCCGGAAGGAGGGGATGGAGACTCTGAATGATCGCTCCCACTCCCAAAACTCCCAATCCCACTCGAACCAACGGATGAGACTGATGAGGTTGAGGTCAACGTCGGGTCAGGGGATGAGGAAGTAGTCGCCGTTCCTCCTCCTGCTTTGATAGGAGCACTCGTGTTGCTGGTTGTTGCCATTTTTCGGCTATGATTATCATTTGGATGAGGAACCGGAGCAGAGAGGGAAAGCGTTGGGAGACTTTCCTTGGCTTTCTTCTTCTTTTTCTTTTTCTCTTCAGCCGCGGCAGCGGCAGCAATGTTTTGTGGCTGATTAGCTCCTCCTCCCCCTCCTCCTTGATTGTTTGCATTATTTTGTTGATTCTGCAGAGCTGGGGGAGGAGGTGCTACGACTTCTTCCACGGCGGCGGCTGCGGCAGCCTGAGGCTGGGGAGGATTTGGGTTTTGACCACGAGCAAACTTCTCTGTGGGAGAAATCCAATCCAAATCCTTTCGAAGATGACCCTTGCCACAAGTGCAGTCACATGCCTAATTAAAAAAATGCATATGTAGAGATCAACCTACTTTTGATGATGAGTTATATGACAATCTCCTAATTTCTGTGCCTTGTTTGTTTAATAAGTAACAAAAAGAAAATCAACCACTAAGCTAGGATGAAACCGCAAACAAAGCCTGTAGTCACTAAATAAATTTGACAATGCCTTCAATTTCCTCTTGATAAACACAAAGACGATCCTTGTCTGTCTAAGGATGATATGCTGTTCATATTCTGAGAAGGGTGCTTCACCACACCACAACACAACTCGTCATTGCATTGCATTGGATATCGACAAGATAACATTAACAAACAAAAAAGGTATGCATGAAATGAGCATTCAATGAATCTTATTTGTGCCTGTAAATATGTATGTGTGCCCTACCCTCCCTCCACTGCATCGTCTGGTCAATTCTGATTGGATAGATTTAATCGGAAATATCAGTATTTGGTCAAAGAGAGATGAGATTCGACATTCGAAGCAAACAATCGACATCGACAAAAGAATGGGATATTCATCCTCCTCTTTAAATATGTTAGGTTATGAAAACTTACCTTGAATGCCAGATCGTATCCTTTCCTGTATCGAGATTTCATTAAATATCATTAATTAATATTTCAAATTCCACATTAAACCCTCAATTTTCATACTTTGTCCATAAATTTTGCTGTCGCTGTTTCACCGACCAGGATCTTGCTCGGCCGGTTGAGCTCAGAAAGTTCAAGACGGTCTCCTCCCAATCGTTGAAGCATTCCAAGTGCATGTAATTCCCCTGCTCGCATTGAAGATTGTTGCATGTGACGCGCACCAACTCGATCGATCCAGTTTCCACGTCTTCCGTGTAGATTAAACGCTTCGGCTCTAAGCATCCTTTGGGCCGGACACACTTTAATGGACTGTAACGAATGGAAAAGTTGATTTTATTAGTGATTGCTGTTACAAATTGCATGGAATTTATTCATTCATTCTGTGAGAGACATTGAAAATGCCTCTTCAGGTTTCAATCATGTGTCAAAAAAGCTTGTGGCGTCCTATCGTTATCTCAACTGTATGATTATGATTATAGCATTTCTTCGTACCATGCAATTGGGTGAAAGCAAGTATAATGCCTAGGCCGTGGCAATAGTCAGGTATGTAGGATGGGTAAAGGAGAAAGCGAGCAGTGCACATGCAAGATATCGATTTTCCTTGACCTTCAGTATATTTTGCTCGGTGTGGAACATATCCTTTTTTGTTCAATTGTATTATGGTCACTCACTCCCTCACAAACTCCTCTAATGAAATGAAAACCCCATCTCAATTCTATCTTTAGTTATGGGAAACAATTGTTGACATTGACATTGAACCACATTTTCTTAGCCGAACAATAAGAAAACTTTTCCATTCATCAAATATGAATGTATTAAAAGAAGGGATCGAGGCAGGTTTTGTGCCAAATCTACATTTCATCCATCCAAGTAAACATTAACTCAATAAAAATAAATCATTTCCTTTCCATTTCTATTCCATCTATTGTGATTTGACGGCATGCATTATTCCTATTTGTGTCGGCATAAATAAATACGTAGGGAGCTTGTGTATGTATATTTCTTGGAGTCATGCAATGCACATTATGCATCTTGTTTGCCTGCCTGCCAGAGATTTTAGCAACCATATGTTATTCACTCACAACCCAAATGAACTTGCCCTTCAATGCCCTTGCTTCGACTTGTCAAAGACATTAACTACATTTGCATTACTTGGCATGACGTAATTTACGACATTCTGCAAAATCTAGCAGAGCATGCACACAGTATTAGTGTGCAAAACACGAACTGTTTATACTTGATAAAGTTAGATTATGTATGCATACAAACACAACTGCAGCCAGCCACTCTCACTCAAATCAAAACCACACCACCCTAAAACAAACTCGGGTTGATACACAAAACCCATAAAAAGCTTAAATTAAAACCAGATTTTGCATGGATAGCATAAACCGAGGTGGTGGTTGAATGGATGTATGCAAACATTAAAACTTACTTCCACAACACAACACACAACTGCATTTGCCAAAAAATAAAAATAAAAATTACAAAATTCAAGACCAAATCCTGTCACAAAAAAACCGGACTGGATATGAGTGACATGATGCATGATGTGAAAATCTAGCTTAATGTAGCCGGCCGGTTTCTCCAACATAAATTAGGATGAATAGATGTGCTACTGTTTTTTGCACTACTTTTGACATGCAAACTGGGCTTTCAGGATTACATTTTTGCAAAATTTAATAAAAATCAAGGATTTCTACTTACGTGGAACCACCCCCATTCCGATGCCCTCCTCCTCCCCCATTCCTTTGATGATTGTTATGCTGCTGACCTCCTCCCCCATTTCCCCCATGATGATCATTCTTCGCCCTCCGATTCGGTGCCATGATATCCGTCGATTCTTGATGTCCTCTTGATTTTGATTATTGTATTCTCAATCTCAATACTTCCAAAGTAAAAAATAGACGATGCTTGTTGAGATCTGCGTGTAATGTGCATTCAATAAGTCCCAAAAGATTTTTGTGTCTTTCTCTCTTGAAGATTTCCTTGCATTCCCAGACGTGGCCTGACTGACTGACTCCAATCTAATCTAATTTCCTGATATCGTCAACGTCCCTTCCTCTTCTACTTGCAATGTATTTAGCCAATACGTGTAAATCTGAAAAAAAATCATAGGAAAATATGAGCATTTGTTTATTTAACAAGTCTCATTTTGCATTGGTTCCATTTCATCGGAAAAAATTGCCAAGATTAATTAATTAAATTACTTACGATGGAAAGACTAGCAGGGTATCAACATCAACATCAGCTTGATTAATTCCTTCCTTAATTAAGATAATACTTTCCTTATATTTTATCCATTCAATCCATCCACACACTTAT
This sequence comes from Folsomia penicula, assembly GCA_034694605.1. Lineage (NCBI taxonomy): Eukaryota > Metazoa > Arthropoda > Collembola > Entomobryomorpha > Isotomidae > Folsomia > Folsomia penicula. Next base: position 3,927 of record JAQIWC010000394.1, on the reverse strand, counting down.
TAAATTCTCTCTCTCTCTCAGATTCACGCCGGAGTATCAACTCGACAGCTTGTACATTTTAGGATTTTAAGATTTGATGATATTTCTGACTAAAAAATTATACTTTCTCGTCCTCTATACAACATATAAAATCTGTTCGAATTCGCACTTCAAACGCGTACGGCTCCAGTAAGGCCAGGGATATTCGAGGTCTAACTTCTTCTAGCACTGCTACTCCTCGTTTTTTCCCTCGGATTGTATGAAACCGTGCAAATTGTTGTTGATCCTCCTCGTCATTTGAAAATAGATCCCGAGTTTTAAGTACCGTCCCAAAATTTTGAAATTGAAATGCCACAGAAGAGAATGACACCGACTGCGACGAGTCTGGAAAGGGTTGCTGGTCGAAAAAAGGAGCCAGCTTCGTTTCTTGGGGTGTTTTTGTTTCAATTTTTTGACTGGATTTATCAAATTTTTTAGGAAAAATAGTAGAAAAGTCTCGTAGCAAATATCCGAATTCACAATTTGTAGATTTTAGAGTGATTTTTAGAAACACTTTTGAGAGGATGGGAAATTGAGATTGAGACCGGTTTGGTTTGGGTAGGTGCGTAGTAGGCAGGGGAAGGATTTTGTTTGTAAACAGAAGAGACTGGAAATGTTACGTCAGCTCGTTTCAAGCGATAAACGCAAACTGAGAGCGAGGAATGAGAAACAAGCCGGCTCTCCTGCTCTTCAGCTTCAACTAGCAATCGTTGTGTTGTTTTTGACTTTTTGGGGCGATGCAGAAACCATGGACCGAGTTTTGATTTTGATACGTTTGTTGAACGTTGAACGTGCATTACTTTATGAAAATTTGAAAGGATGATTGTGTCAATTTTGTAAAGATTTGCATTTTTGCAAATATTCAAGTTTAGCATGACGAAAAGAAGGATTAGCCCTCAATGTTGGTAAATACGGAACGAAGAGTTATAACCAAGCCAAACCTACTACCCGACTCACCCTCGAGATTTTTGCACGTCCAAAATTCGCTAACGTTTGCGTTTGTTACTTGCAAAGGCAAAAATAGCGAATATACAAAGTAAATGAATTGAGAATATTTGAGGATTTATTCATTATTGAAAGTTGCATAATAATGCAGGGGATTCTTATTCAATTCAGACCAGTCCGAGTTCTTTGGTTGGTTTTCCAAAGGCTTTGCTTCAACCTGATGCAGCCAAATGCATATATCCAAAGGTTGGATAGGAACTTTTTGAAAGCTTCGTTCAGCTCTTCGTCTAGATGCACTGCATTGCATTGTATGCAATATCCTCTGGAAATGTTCTAGAAGCTTCTTTTTCGGACGAGATTTCTGTCCGTTTCTACACTTTTGACTTTGGATCCAGTGATGGCATTTTGTATGGAATTGTTTGATTTATGTCTCATCATCACAAAAAGCTTCAAATGAAATGAAATGAAGGTATGAGTCATGCATGATCAATCAAATTTTTGTGCAAATTCTATTCTAATTGTTGTGAATTAATTGCTCTGTTGCTATTTATTTTTGCTCATTGCTTACACACAGACAGATAAATACATACTTTAAACCTGGGTGGATGTACTGTACACATGTAATGTGGTTAAATGTAATGGCTTGGTTAAAGCTGGTCTGGCCTGGCCAGGCCAGAGATGTAGAGTTTAACGGACTTTTTTCAGGCCATGGCCGTATCCTTCATTTCATTTGACACAAACAAAGCAGGCAAAGAAAAATCCAAACTTTGAATTGCATTCAGCTTTGCAAATATATTTTGCAAATTGCCTCAACTCTTTAGGCACTTCTGACTTCGGCATTGGACACAATCTGAGCACGAACAGTCAGTCCTCATCGTCAACTCTTAAATACCTACAAAGGATCAAATGATACTTTCATGTTCATGTCCTTTGTCGGATGTATAATAATGTAACTTGTACAATTTGCTAATATTAATGCATGCCCACAACCAAGTGTTTGCTAATTTGCAAATTTGCCTGAATACTAATTACACGTTTTAAACATATTATGCTGGGTGGGTGCCGTGTCGATGAATATTTAATTATAGAATGCGAATTCATTTGCGAAAAAAGAACCTCGCCTCTAACCCCTTGACTGAGGTTAGTTAATTAATCTCGTATTGTTAGTCGGAGTAAAATTCAATCCGTTCATATGAAACGAATTCAAGAACTTATTGATTTCGCATTTTGATTGGCATCTCGTATTGGTTGGTCGGTGTCATATTTTCAACTTTGGTATGCATCCATCGTGTGTGAGCTTGGTCTTTTGCTTGTGCTTGTTCCACGGACTAAGTAAATATTATTGATAAACACTTGTAAAAAGTTTGCAATATATGAAACACATCCAATCCATCCATCCAATCCATATTCTCTACTCGGCTGTCTATTACTTTATTTAATAACTTGAATGCTTCATAGTTTGACGGAATATGTAGCAGACTGAGGATTAGTACACACATGCCATTTTGCCATTCATATTCATCCCGTATTAAAAAATAGCATGAGCATAAGCTTCCCCACCTATGGACTTTTTTGTAAGTATTTGCACATGATAACCAAGATGTACGAATACATGAATGCAAAATATGTGTGTTTGGCCCTTCAGTTTGCTTTTGCTATGATGTAAAGGATAAACTAACTCATCGTCAATCTCATATTTGGATCGGAATTAGTCAAACTTCAAATAAGTGGCATTAAACAGTCATCGACCCGGCGTGGCTTGGCTTGGCTCTGTCGTCCGTCCCCAGATATTTATGCATCTGTTCTTTATACACTCGTTTAAATTAATGTAAAGTTAAAAAAACACTTAACTCTGTAGTATGGTGGAGTCTACAGTGCCAATCTGTGAGTTGATTAGTGATAAAAAAGGAGTATACGACAGAGCTTATTTATGTACCAGTATCAACTAAATAAATAGATATTTATTTATATATTTTGTACATTGTTGCATGCATGTATGTATTTATAACTGATTGATATTGATATTTATCTGTATCATGCTTACTTACTTACACACATGGATGGTCTCATTTCATGGGATAAATCCCGTTTTATTATGTGTGCATGCCAGCCATGATGATATTAATTACATGAGTGAGTGAGTGAGATCACTATTCCAACTTTTATGAGGGTTTTTTTTCTGAAAATGAGTGACCTGGAAATTTCATTGTTTTTGTAGGCTACATGTAACTAATACGGATTTTTTTGAAATTTTAAACCACTCATGCAAACCCAGTGTCGAATCCAAATGAAGTAAACGTTACAATTTAATAAAACAAAAACAGTAGGGAGTTTTTGGGTTATAATTTAATTTTGTATGAAGTAAAGGTATATAAATTGTACAGAAGGCAGGAAATTACGTTACCTTTTGGCAACTACACTACACACCACACGCATCCATTCGTCCATCCCAAAAATGATGCTCATAAAGCGAAACTCATCTTTTCATTGTTTTGTTGCGTGCAGTGCAGTGCAGTAAATACAGACAGGTACGCAGTCAATTGGTTTGGTTGGGATTGGGATGCAGAATAGTGCGTAATAGTAATATTAGAGTATTTATTAAACGGTGTAGGTTTCTTTTCATTTTTTGCATGGAATGAAATGTAGCACGGAAATGAAAAACTAAAACTAAACAACAGCTTGCATGCATGTGGAGTGGAATAAAATTGCAAATAATGTATATTTACGACACAAAACAAAAACAAAGAAAAGGACAGATGGATGCGATGGATGAGCCACTTTAAAGGCATGAAAAAATGATGCACAAAAGTTTTCTTGTTAATTAAAAAAAAACTTTTAAAATATCACATTTTAAGTGGTACTCATTCTCATATGCATTTGTGTAATTCTACAAATTGTTGATTTATCATGGTTTTTTGTTTTTGATCTGCAAACAATATTTTCAAAGTGTAATTTGGCGATAAC
>JAQIWC010000393.1:0-10054 GCA_034694605.1 Folsomia penicula | reverse complement strand
CACACCAACTTTTTGATTATTTGCTGTGTTACACGGAATGCAAGGCATGTAGAAGGTGGAGGATTCCTCCACGTTCCACAGTAGGAGTGGTGGTTGCCCAATTAAATAAAGACGACTCGAGTAAAACAGGGTTTCGGCAGGGACAAGGATGTGGGCAAAGATGAGCGTAGGGTGGACGCAGATTGAGATACGATTCAGAATCAGGAGTTGAGCAAATAACCCAAATCCGGGAGAAGTGTCGTTGGTTAAGTCCACAAATGTGGTGATGGAAGGAAGCCGGGATGCAGGGATGCGGAGTTGGGCCCCAATTTTGAGGTACAAAGGTTCCGCGAAGATATCGGATTTGGTGTAGTTTAAAGTTTTGAGGATGATAGGGGACCCGTTGTTGGAGGGGCGGATAAAGTCAAAGCTTTTGAAGGATGGAAAGGGGGGAGGTGAATGGCCACCAAATTCTATAAAGTAGAGCGTACTCGGTTCCAACAAAGCGGGAAACTTGGCATCTTTTAAAGGGAATGATAAAATTGAACAAAGATTTAAGATTAGAACAGATATAATTCCTCTATAGGAAAGCATTTTTACAGCAATAAATACATGGTGAAATGTATGAATTTCTGTGAGGAAACGACTTTCAACAAAGTGTGGATGTACTTCAAGAACAGACTGGTGGCTGGTTTTTGAGTCATGCAAGAAAAACTCTGCTTAATTAAGGTCAGGCTAAAAATGGATTTGAATGTCCGTTGTGGTCGACTAATTGAAAAATAGCAATGCCCAGTTCTGATTCCGCTCTAAAGAAGTTGGACTGTGAGTTGCACGCTACGCACCACACCATAAAACATAAACGTGTTTGAATAAATTCGTGGACATTTCGTGACAATGCTATTAATCTAATGAATCTTTGCGAGGAAAAATTGATTCATTGTTTTAAAAAATATTTCTGTTTATATTCACATGGAAATAAATTACTATCAAAAAACTTTATTCAAAATTTATTAAAGAGTTGAGCATTGCATAATTTTTCACCTTTGCAGAGTATGTAGAAATTGAATTGAAAATGGAAAAATTGAGACAACTTTCTCCAACAGTTTCTAAACATGTAATTCTGCCGAACTTTCTTTTTTTCATTCCTTCCTCACGGAACTGGTCTTTTTCTACTCGACATGGATTCCCAAGTTGCGCAATGGTGCCATGCATTATCTAACGTAATTGGATGTGATGGGATTGGTCCCTCCCTGCACGAGACCATTAAATAACCTCATCATGTACATAGGGAAGCATCCAATTTTCATTAAGGAGCAGCAAAAGATGACGAGTCGACGTCACCCTGGACTTGACGAAACGTTGTTGCATCCACGTATGCATCTAAATGATCCGACGACGAATGTCTTGGCTGGAGGTCACAATTGACTCGGGCAAATTGGATGTTAGGCTGTTGTGTTGTGTTGGCTGCATATGTGTGGCAATGAAAAGCTTCATTTATTTGTCAAAGGTGGTGATGGCTGAGAAAAATGGAAATACACACGAGGACATTATTGTCCCAGAGTGGAGTGGGGCATTTGAGGGCCAAGCCAAATGGAACAATTATTGATTTCCAATATATTCGTATCCTAATTTTTGACGTGACAAAGCTCTTTGGCTCCCTATTTACCTAACGTGGAGCTTTAACACACTACAACTTTATGGGTATCGGAAACCCAATTCAATATTCATCCGATACTCGGAGGCCAGTTTAGCAGGAGCGAGCCAAGCTGCCTTGTTTCAGTCTCTTTGTCGTCGTCGTCGTCGTCGTCGTCCACGGGAATCAGTCCTTCACGGCTTAACTACCACACGACTTTCACGAGCTCTGCCTTCAAAAGTAGCCCTGGATTGATCCGTCATTTTTTTCATATTTTTCTGCTGGGCCCAGTTCTCCAATGGTTTTTTACCTCAGTTCCAGCAACACGCTATGCAAGATGGGCTAGATTGATTGGGACAGGGTGAGACAAAGCCCGGACCAGCTCCTGAAATGAGACGACGTGATTTATTTTAGACTGAAGGCGATCATGCAGATCAAGTGATCCAGACTTGATAACATGGACGATTTGACTCTGCCTGGTTTGGGGGGAGGGAGTGGAAGTCAAGGGACTCATGAGCCCCTCGCCGTCACTTCTCAGTACAACAAAATTTCAGAAAGTTTACGTCGCGTGGCACCTCCCAAACTCCAGTGCACCGTGTTTTGTGGGGGCCGGCGTTGCAAGTATGAAAGTTCCAGCTTCTGGTCTTCCGAGCAGTGTACGCTCACAGGAATCTTTTCAACATGGTCTGTTCCCCTCAAGCCAATGCCTGTGCCCACGTGGTGTTTCCAGAAGAGGGCTAACGTGCATGCTTTTTAATTCCAGGATTACTGACGACGTACTGGCAATGTGTCGACCAAATACTTCCGCAATCCAAGAGTTTGATATCATTGGACAGTTTCATACGTAAGACTTGGTCCCATTATCGCACAATGGTTGCCATTGTGAGATATTTTGAGTAGTTTTATGTAAAACTTCTGCAAGATTCGGGTTAAGTATGTGAAGTTGCAGTGAAAGTCCTTGTACAGGAAACAATATTTACCTAATTTCTTGTAGTCATTATTTTTCAAAGTCCAGCTTTATTTGGCCTTTCATGACGATTTGTGAGCACCTATTTGTGAGAACCTGTTAAGATTACAGGGTGGAAGAGAAAGTTATTTGGTGAAGGTGTGAAAAGTTATTCATTTCGCTAACACAAACGAAGAACAATATTTTTGACCCTACTTGATTGCTTTGGCTGATTCAAGCAAAGATTGCTTGCTTGCATGCAACCCCGTCTTGTAGCCGGAAGTGGGGCAAATGGTCTTCAATTCATGAGAAAGTTCTCCGATTCTTGTACTTAAATCCTGCTTAAAAGCCAAGTTCATGTCCATTTTGAAGCTTTCATTGCTTCTACTTACGTTTCATGCTCAATTGAACAAAATGAAGCCCTTGACTTTATGGGAGTTCTTAGTCTGTCCATCTCTATTCTGGGTCGCTTTGTAATTTTTAATGGCCCAATTTCCGACTTTGTTTAGTATTTAAAAGGTTGTGCTCATTGGCACTGATCATATAAAATCATATATAATCTGAAACAAAAGGTGTGGAATTGTCAGAATTGTCAACAGCATTTTTATGAATTATTTATTCGTCAAAAAGCCAATGGCATGAACTGTCAAAAAAGACATCAAGTAATTGTTCCACCTTTTGTAGTTACATTATAATAATCTATTGGATATGTTGGTACGGTTGAAATGACCGGATTACTTGAGAATATGATTTGAAAATACTTATGCGTATCATGCAAAGCCCATTTTTTGGTTTAGGCTGGGGATAAAATCTGTGATAAATCTGCAAGTGCCTGGAGAACATGCGAGCTGCTGTCCAGGGCAACTCCATGCTTCTGGATTCTCCTATGACCCAACTTTCCTCATGGACAACGGAAGTAAGTCAGCAACCTACTCGCTTCCGTAGAGTAATTCGCAATCTTTCACACCCACCCACAAAACCATCCTAACTGCCCCGAGGATTAATTTATTGCAAACATTCACTTTAATCAAAAACTTTGGGTTTAATTTTTTAGTTTACTTTTACAACTACTCGTGGAGAGATTACGTAAGTTTTTTGTATATTTTGTTATAAAAGGGAAAATTTTAAATACTCGTCGATTGTTTTAATTTTTTCAGGGGGATGCTTCACTAGCTCACTTGCTGGACATGGTGAAAGTGCTATCATTTGCTGTAACTCAAGGGAAAGTAGCCGTGCACTGCCATGCGGGGTTGGGAAGGACGGGAGTGCTCATCGCCTGTTACCTCGTCTACTCGGTACGACTGAGAGCAAATGACGCCGTTCGGTTGGTGCGGAACAAGAGACCTGGCTCCATCCAGAGCCGTCTCCACATCTTCTGCGTCCAACAATTTGAGCAGTTCATCCTCCCAAACTGCATCATTTTCTGTAACAGAGATCTGCTCAAGGACAAAAAGATTCAGGACTTTACCCTCCAACAGTACCTCAAGCGACAACGCTTCATTTTACATGGACGAGAGTCCAAAACACTTCGACACATTCCTAAAGTACATACAACAAAAAAACAAAAATACAGCACGAAAGTTGTGCATCTGTCTCATTTTCAGATTTTTGTTTCAGATACTTAACGTGATTTTCGAACGGTTGCTCACACTTTGCGGCCAGCCCAGCATTTTACCCGTCGTTTTGGATGACGATGATCCCCCCACCATTGCCGGCACTCCAGACACAATCACTTCACCAGAGGGTGCGGCCACCCCGGATTCTGCCTCAATTGCATCTCCTTTCGAGACCAAGGCTCCGATAAATACATTTACCTCGGATGATGACGTATGTAATGAGAGAGACCTTAAGATTAGCTTAATTTTCTTCTATCCCACCACCACACACGAGCAAATGATGTATTTATGTACAAAAATGATATTTTATCATTCAGATTCCGACTGACACAATTTACAAAGTGAGTGAAGTGATCCGGGCTTTACTTTCCGACCACATCAACATGGTGGAGGGCTTGGCCCGGTATGTCCGACAATATCGAGTGGAACTGAACCACAAAGGGATGGGAGCCTGGGTGAGGTTAGGCAACGAAAAGAATTTGTATGTCCTCACGGCCCTCTTCCTTCTTTGGCTGGAACATCTGCGGGTCCCCCTCCTGGGGAGTGAAGAGCTTACAACGGTCGTCCTCCACGCCACGGATCCAGCCGTCACCCTGCAACGACTCCCGATGGAGGTGGGATACTCCCTCGACTACATCATTCACTTTGTGGCCAACTTAAACGCGGAAGATGCTCAAATGGAAGCCGTCCTGAAACGAGTCGCTGCATCCCTCACGCACCGCATCGTCCCCAGCACCCCAGCCATCAAAGTCCATCTTGGGTTCCACACCCAAAATGCGGAGAAAGGTGAGGGGATTTTATTTTCATAAAGATCTAGATGAGGGAATTAAGTAGAAACTTTTCTTTTCTTGTTTGTCAGGGAAATTGCTCCGAGTCCTTAGCGAAGGGACGCTGAGCAAACTGATGCACGTTCTGCATGGGATTGTCGACCTTAAACGCAAGGGTGTTTCTCCACCCCTGCTTAAAATCACCCCGTCCTCCACTCAAAGTCCTTCTCCGACTGAGGCTGCGTCACATTAAGCTCTCCACTACCCCAACCCAATCCTAGCCAGACATTGGTTTGACATGACATGAAATTTCCTAAAGCTCATGCTTTTGTTGCTGATATTAATTTATTTTTATTAGATGTTTGTGTAAATGTTCGAATAATTATTTCTCACACCCGTTTCAAGCAGTGGATTGCTTCTCCAGATGGAATCGGATTGCGTATGTCTGACAAAGGTTTTTACAAAACTTGTTTTACTCGATTGTGAAATTGTAAATACAATAGAGTACCTCGATAATCAATGAAAAAATATAATAAGATGCAAAAGTTTTGACTATTCACGGCACGAATAATGAAAGTTTGTCCTTTTGAACAAACTTTTCTGTGTACATGCGGTGTTGTGCATGAGTATACTACTAAATATATTTTTATTGAACTTTGCCAAACTAGGTCATCTTAATAATATTTACTATTACGGGACAAAAGAAGCTCTCCATGAATTTACAGCTCAGTTTCAGTTTCATTGCTGAGGTTGGAAGGCGGCGAGCATGTACAGAATGAGTATCCCAGTGAGTATCCCTACATTATGGGTGAGGAGGACGCTCCAAGCTTTCCTTGGGTTGACATTGCTCACCTCCTCAATCAGAGACGTAATTTCGGGGACCATATCTGCCAAACTGACGTAGAGGAATATCCCAGCAGCAAATGCAAAAATGTAGTTGGACCAGTGGATTTCTCCCAAAAGGATCCCCAGCCCCATGCCAAGGTAACAGGTGAGGGCGGAGAGGAAATTGACCAAAAGAGCTTTTTTTACACTAAACCCTGAGCTGATGAGAATTGCAAAATCTCCTGTAATTCAATAAGCATAAGGTTTTACTTGAGTGTTTATTAAGATTTCGTCTTGTGCTTACCCAATTCGTGTGGAAACTCTTCGCACATGATTGCCAAGGAAATGATCATTCCTGTTCGAAAGTCTTTGACAAATGCGGCTCCGATTGAAACACTAAAATTGAAATAGGATTTATTTAGACTGAACTTCATAATATTTTGTGCTTTATTTATACCCATCAATGAAGTTGTGAAGACTGTCTCCAATGATGATAAGCCAAGCGACCGTTTTAATGGGCTGTGGTCTTTTCAAGTCAACCCCTGCGGCTTGTAGAACTCTTTTGTTGAGACTGAAAGTGCTGTGATAAATGGCTAAATTTCCTTGGCTCTGTGTAAAATGAATTTTTAATGCCGCACCACGCATTGCTCCATTTTCTGTTGATTTTACCGTTTTGAGAGAATTCGTGGCTGGTGTGCCGTTTAATTCATCTTCGTCTCTAGCCTCCTCCTCCTCGTCCTCCTCCTCCTTATCCCTCAGATCAACTCCGGAAATGTTCCCATTTGGAATATTCAGCTTTGAACCCTCCCTTTGAGTTCCAAGAGGCATGTCCCCATCCACTTGAGCCATGCACTTTCTCTGAAATTCCCGTTCCATTTCGACCTGGATGTGTTAATTTATCAAAAATAAATGAGAAAAGCCTTATTTTGTAGTTTAATTCCGCTATGCATCATAGCAGAAATAACTCATTCAGTGTCTAAATCTCTCAAAGTATTACTTACAGCCCTAATTTTTACAATAATTTTTATTGTGCACTCGAGCAGCATCACAATCCACATGGAAAGCCAGATGAAGACGGCAATGTTGAGGTAGCTTTGTCCCTTGTCGTTCGTCTCTCCCAGGTCAAATGCCTGTCATTTGGTTCAAAAGGATATTTATGAGTCAAAGGACAGGAGAAAGTTACGAAATGGCAAAAATGACTTGCAGCCGGGATGAGGTGGAAGAGGGAGGAGCCGCTGAGAGATCCGATGGCTAAACCAATCATTACCCGCATGATGAGGGTGTAGTACGACTTTTTCATCAAGGGGAAGAATATGATGCCCATCACGGAGGATAAGTTGATGATTGTCACAAAAAGAAAGGCCCAGCCCCAAGCTATCCAAAGGCATCATCAAAGATATGTAGATGCATCCTTTCTCCAAATATCATTTCACAACCATTTTAATTTATTTAAACTTCTTACACTGGGCCATGGTCAGGGTCTCGGAGGCAGCAACATCATTCCTCCTTGATTCGAAGCCACCCATGGGCAACGAGTCAGTTTTATTGAAGTAGTCCATCACGCCAAGAGTATGTAGCTACACCCGTATCCCGTCACCAAGCCACCAGCCGGACTATACAAGATCTTTGAAAATTTACCCGATTATCTGCAGAAAACTATTGTGTTTCCCTTTTTTGACTCGTAAGCTTGGGATGATGATGAACCTCTCTATGAATTTCGAGACGACGAGGGTGACGACGCCTCAGATCCAGAGCACATATTACACCCACAATCGACACTGCTCGAGTTGATGAAAGAGACGAAATTCATAAGTATTTCTAGTTTTTAACCAAGAGTTTCTAAACATACGTGACTTGACTTGCATCCAGAAATTGAACCACGTGCAGTGTGCATCAAAGTATTCATCAAAGTATTCAACCACCAAAATCAAGAGTTTATCACTGGAGAGATTCAGTTTCCATGATACATTTTACAGTGAGAGGATGAACTCGGCAGAGTATCTAAAATCAACATGGATAAATAAATACATCCAAATAATATGCTTGGGAGAAAAAACAATGCTTTCGAGAGATAACCCATCGTGGGTCGCATAACGGTGAACCTGAGCGAGCTCAAGCATAAATACGCACTTATTGGTCACTCCTTGTGAACATGGTGCAATGAGTGAGTGAAGAGTTACCTACGACGTTATCAGTGTGATGACGCAATACTATTATTTATGAGAATGAATCACTGGAAATATGAATGGTTTTACATTTATCTTCTTAATGACAGGTATGAATGAGTCTTGAATTTAAATCAAAATTTCAGAACGAGTCAAAGTATTACAGATTTCAGACGAGCAAGTACACATGTTAACAATTATGGAGATGAGATAATGCAAGTTTCGTGTATTCCTAAATACGACTATTTCATGACGCGTATGTATGTGTAGCGGAATAATGTAGTTTTTTCCGCTCAATTGCAGATAAAATCATTTTTGTCGATGCATATTTAAAAGAAGTGTAGGTTTCACAAAAACACGATAACTTTAATTTGTTAACACGGGACGTGTTTTTAGTATAAACTTTACAAACTAAACATTTAGCTTATTGACGACTAATTTGTAATTTGCATTGACATCTATTTAACACATATAAAATGTAAATACATCTATTATACTGGTTTCTAACTAATTTAAATACGTATCAGTTCTTTTTAGTTTTGAAAACTTTGACCATGAAATAGTACAGTTTCAATTTTGTAGCATTATTAAAGATTTGCCATTGTTGGAGACAATCTTGACACATTGATTGCTTTTGCTTTCCGGTGTGCAACGTTTAAGATGTTTGATTTTTACAAGTCAATCAAAAATTAAAATTTCAATGAACCCATTAAACATTTACTAGCAAAAACAAGATTATCAGCATGCAATGATTTACTTATTAAGACAAACCGGTATTATTTGCTTTGTTTATAATAAATAATCCTTTGTGTACATTGCAGGAATATTCAGTACATTTTTTTCTCGTTGAGAAAGACACGCGTCCATTTCTCAACCTTTCAAATACATAACTTCATTTGATTACACAGTGTCATATATATTTGAAATATTGTAAATACCATTTTTCTTCAGTGTTAGAGCTAAGTATCAATATTTATTCAATGATCACATGGTTGAGATGAGAAGACTAATTAAAAGTGAATATTATCTTGATATTTGGCCAGCAGGAATAGAGCCGTGATCCCTACAAACATTCCAACATTTTGCAAAAATAAGACCCACATTCCTTTCCTGACAGAAATTTTGCTAGTTTCCTCCGCAATCTCATTCATCTCAGGAACCTGTGTCATGAAAAGAAAAAGAAAAAACTTGGATTACTACCGAGGAAGCCAATACACATTGTGGTCATAAATAATATGCATTTTAGAATTATGATTGTGGGGAATATTACCATGTCCACGAGAGCAATGTAAAGAAACATGCCCCCAGCTAAGGCAAAAATGTACGTACTGGCTTCCACTTCTCCTAGTAATATCCCAACTGCCATGCCCATGTAGCACGTACAAGCGGACAAAAAGTTGTACGTCAACGCTTGACGAATTGACATCCCAGCATTGAGCAAAACAGCAAAGTCTCCTGCAAATATTGTAACCATTCAAAGGCCCATCCATATCGCTTTGTGCTTCCTTCATGTACATAATATGATCTTATTAAGTATTTACCCAACTCATGGGGCAGTTCTTCACAAAATACTGCCATACTGATACTTACTCCTGTAACACGATTAATGCAAGGATAACGGAAATTTAAAGACCAGTTTAAACGGGTAGTGATGTATGCATACCCGTTAGGATGCTCTCGTTAAAGGCAGCTCCAATTGACAACCCGTCAATGAAATTGTGCAGTCCATCACCAAATATGATCATCCATGCTACCGTTGCAATAACGCTGTCCTTCCCTTGCTCAAACTTGAGAGAGTGGTCGTGAATACTAGTGAGCCTTGGTCGCTGGTAAAAAAAAAACAAAAAATATATCGATTGAGCGGTCATACTATTTATGGACATAGGCAGAAGAAAGGGCGTACAAAATAATATAAACGCTAGAAATACATGTGTATGCATAATAAATACATGTGTTAATATAATAAATAAAATACCTCTTGGTGACCAAAGGAAGCTTTAATGGCTTGTTCCTGGCATTCGTACACAACTTCAGGCTCAGTTGGGCTCGCTATACTTCCATTGCTGCGATTTCCAAGATCCGGTATTTTGACGCAATTTCCATTCTCTACGACCAGCATTGAT
>JAQIWC010000392.1:0-10059 GCA_034694605.1 Folsomia penicula | reverse complement strand
AAGCGGCATTTGTGTAGATTTATGCACGAACCTTGTCACAATCCTTTTGATTTTTTCCATCCAATCCGGCCTCCTCAATCCCCTTCGTCAAGTGGAAGTGTGAGGCATTCATTTTCAATTCTCCCAGCAGTTTGGACACCCCTTTGGTCAACCCAATTCCCACCGCGCGACCAACTTGGTCACCCTCCTTGACCAAAATCTGGTTGGCTTTGCACACACTGCGGAAGAAATAGGAAGGGTTGATTATTGTGTCATTTTATTCTGTGCGATCCAATCAGTAATACCCACCCTAGAAGCGTGCATTCTCCAGGGATGTGCCCGTTCCTGGAACAGAAATGCATCACTTTAACATAATTTCCACAGATTGCAAAATACATTGATGGAAAAATTGGTGTTCCACAGTTACTCGTGGTTTTTAGTATTGCTTTGTATACCTTGCATGGACAATGGGGCTCAGGTGGGGAAGGATCTCGTAGAAAATATTGGACTCCGTCGTGGATTCTTCATCGAAATGGGTTCCGATGAGATCCCTCCTCCTCCTCCCCGCTGTGGGTGAAGAAATCAAAGAATGAGAACCACACCCCCAGGGTGTAAACAATCAAAGACTCTTTCAAACCGTACTCGGAGCTTTTGTGGTGGTTGTGAGGAGAAGAAGAGAGGCCGAGAGGAGGGAGAGGAGGCCGAGGAGACCCAACAGACCCAGTCCACTGTCCGTGAGCTGAGATGACATAAAAATGGATCTATCATTTTTCATTTCAAATCAGGACAAATCAGGATAACCATTTACTCACATCTTGTTTTTTGTGAGGTTGTGGCCAACCCCAGCCCCACCCTCCTCCGTGATCATGCCCATGCCCATCATGACCCCAACCCCACCCTCCATGACCCCCACCACCAGAGGCTAGTGCCAGGGCATCGTAGTCAAAGTCATTCGGTGGGGAGACCACACTTCCGAGCATGGAGCTGGCAGCCAGGGCGGGATGCAGGGGGGGCATTCCACCTCCAAACTGCAGCTGCTGCAGGGCTGCGAGCTTCTGAGCAGCTGCAGCGTTAAGCAGCAGGTCTCGGGCCGCCCTTTGGAGTTCCTTTTCCTGGGAGACACCGTCTCCCAGGAGGGAGGAGGTCCCAATGGGGTAGCTCGAGTAAACGGGGCCCCTTTCTTTCTCTCCGGAGGATTCCGAAGGATATCTTGAGGCCACGGAGGGATACGTGAATGAGTCTCGGAGGGAAGTGCTGCCCAGATACTGCTGCTGCAGCTGCTTGTCCTTGGAGGATGGTCGGGTGTGGTGGTGGCCGTGAGGGTTGGCCCAGGAGGCGGTGGAGGGAACGACATAGTCCACGGGGTCAGTGAAGTGAGGAGGATACTCCGACTCCTCCCGACCCGACCTGTCCACGGAGGACAGGTCATCTGGGCCGAAGGGAGGCAACGCTCGGGAAGTTGAGACTGGTTCTGGAGGATTAATCAGAGAGGAAAGATTGGAGCGGAAATGGTCCAATTTGATGTGCTTGATTTTGGAGCGATGCTTTTTAACGGGTTTGAATCCTTTGTCTCCATTTGTCAGGGCCACACTGAGGACAAGGATGAACACGAGGAAGGTGGTGGACAGCACGGAGGCATTCCTGGGACCCTTCATTTTCCTGACCTCGGCACGGAAGAAATGCTCAGATTTGGGATTGGGGTGTGAGGCATTTATAGGGATTTGAAGGATTGTTTTATTTATTTGGAGTGACCCATTGTCGGAGGAATGAGAGTCTTGTCATTTATTTGTGGAGTTTACGATACGTTTCAATAACCTGGGTATAAACAACAATAAACATCAACTTCCTCCCCACGAGGTGTTCCTCCCACACCACAACCTGAATCAATCAGGTGTGAAATATGAGCCATACACCATAATTTGCAGAGTCTGGCTCGTTTGTGGTGGAAGTAGAGAGTAAATGGCCCATGTCTGGTAAATCCCTTTTACGGCACATTCCAATAAAATGTATCTTGTATCGTGAATGAATTAAAGTTTATACCGAGAAAAGTGGAGCATATTAATAAATCTGAGATTTACTATGAATTGATCCTCTTTTTAAAGACACCTAAAAGTGCCCTTGATTGGAATTGGTAATTAAAGTGATCTCTTCTGGATTCAACCATGTACAGCATTATTTTATTAGTCTTATGTAGAAGGAATGCAACTTTTGACTTTGGTAATGAGAAGTTGGTAGCAAAATCCGATTGAACATTTGTGCAATCAATTGTACAAAGTGAGGATCTTCATGCGTATCAACTTTGCATGCGTTTCTTTACATTGAACATTGATCAAGGTGAGATTATTTGTTGAATTATTCGACGACAATAAAAGAAGCGATTCAAATTATTGAGGTAGTTACTCATACTTCTTTTTTGATTGTCAAATAAATTGTCAAAATGTCTAAAACAAGTTTGTTTTAAAAATAATGGAATCCTCTGCTAAGCTGTAACTACTACGTCAACGTTGCATACAATTTTATTTGTCACAAAACCCACACTGCTGTCCTCCAATAAATTACTAAATGCAATAAATAAATAAATAATTCCTTGATAAATCAATGAATCATCTTCCCCAAAGGATGCTCCATCCGTTTCTGAAGTTTCTTCAAAAGATGTGGAATCTCCTCCATCCGAATCTTCAAGGGAATGGCCCACCCACCCTCATCCTCAAATTCCTTGCACACAGGGTACACCTACAATTTGTTCACGAAATTACTGTAGAATTGCAAAATCTATGAAAACTATTCGCAGAAGTCCCTACTGTTTCGCAATCTTTCTGGTTCCTCCCTCGCAGGCCGGCATCTTTCACTTCCTTCATGAAGGGGTAGGATCGGTCAATTTCTCGGAGCAGTTTGTAAACCCCGGTCGTCATTTCTCGCCCAGCCATTCGCCCAGGGAGTCCATTCTCCGTCGCCATGATTTTATTGGCCTTGCAAACACTGCGACACAAAAGAGAAGATTTTATACTGAAATACAGGGTATCATTCAAATCCAATGTCTACCCTTGGAGCGTGCAGTTGGTGGAAATGTGTCCATTTCTGAATGAAAGAAATCACGAATTGACAATTAAACTGGGCCATTCATTGAATAACTGACAATAAACTTGACCCACCCACCTGGCATGGGCGATGGGGCTGAGGAGAGGGAGCAGGGCGTAGAAAATCCGGTCAATCTTTTCCTCCTTGGTCTCGTTCCTCGTGGTGACTTCCACTCTCACGATCGGTTCCGGTTCTGGGAACTCCTCCTCCTCCTCATCCCACACCATCAGGGTCTCGTTCGCGTACCTCCTCCTCCTCCCGCCCCCTGGTGGCGGCGTCGTCCTACACCACACCCACTCTGATCATTTCGGAAATACATAAGGGAGTTTCTTAGTAGCTTTACGTACGTTGTGGTCGTTGTAGTCGTCGTTGTAGTCGTCGTGGTCGTTGTCGTGGTCGTTGTTGTCGTTGTTGTTGTCGTCGTTCTGTGAAATGTCATAATTTCATAATTTTAACCCATTCTTCAAAGTCCATTAGCTGCCCCAACTCCTGGCCTAATCCCAAGTACTTACGTCGTCGTGGTCGTTGTAGTGGTGGTGGTGGTCGTTGTGGTCGTCGTCGTGGTAGTGGTGGTGGTCGTCGTGAGCAGGGCGGCGGTCCTGGAGAGGAGGGAGAGGAGGCCGAGCAGACCCAACAGGCCCAGCCCATTCATGCTCATCTACGAACATCAGAGTCAGTCACACCCAACCCTTTATTTTTGAGGGAAGCAAACTCTGCTGACCTGATTTCCAGGGCCATTCCCAGGGGGGCCATTCTGCCCATTCCCATTTCCATCCTGGCCATCCCCATTCCCATTCTGGCCATTCTGGCCAAGGGTAAAGCCATTCTGATTCAGGGGGTTAATCCATCCCCAACCTTGACCCCAACCTCCCCCTCCACCGCCAGAGGCCAGAGCGAGTGCATCCCCCACCCCCTGTGAAGAGATGACGGCGTTTCCGAGGAGGGAGCTGGCTTCAGCCGCACCCAGGCCCAGACTCAGAGGGTGGAGGTGGGGGTGGGTGGGGGAGGGGAAGCTGGAGACGGCTGCTGCCGCGGAGGAGAGGAGGTCGCGGGACGCTCGTTGCTGCTGCTGCTGCAGGCGAAGCATCTGCCTCTCTCGTCGCCCCTTCTCTTGGTGATGCGAGGGGTAGGCGGAGAAGGAGGAGTGGGGGTGGCGGTGGGCCCCACTCTGCCCCAGGAGGGTGTAGCTCATATACTCTGGCCTCTTTGGGGGAAATGCACTTCCTCCTCCCCCTCCGGATGACCCGGTGGGGTCAAACGCATAAGACCCCTCTCTTCCGTTTTTGTAGGAATCCGTCCTGGAGGAAGTTGCCATGTTGGGATGATGAAAAGAGGAGGAGGAGGGCCCTGTGGGAGGCAGACTGCTGCTACCACTGCTCTGTTGGGAGGGAGATGGGTGGGGCTGGGAGTCCACCCACCTGGGCCCATACTCCGGCCCCTCCTGATCCGAAGAGAAGAAGTTGACGGGAGGGAGATGAGGGAAGTCTGGCTCATCCCTCTGCTGGGGGAAGGAGGGGGAGGGGTCCAGGCTGTTCTGCTGCCCTGAGGAGGAGGAGGGGGAGGAGGGGAGGGCTCGGGCCGAGAAGGAGGAGGAGGGAGAGGAGGGGTACACCCAACTCTGGATGGATTCAGAGTGGTGACCCCCACCACTCCCACTCCTCCCTGAGAAGAAAGATGAATGGTTGGAAGTGGGGGTGGCCCGGTATCTTTTCACTGTTTTGTACGCCTTCCCTGCCCCACTGCCCTCCACTCGCCACGCCACAACGGCGAGGATGAGGGTCAGAGGGACCAAAATGGATTGGAAATGCATCCTCACTGGAGGAAGAGACTCGGACTGAGTCGGACAACTGAACACTTCCCAAAGGGTTTCCCTTCCTTTATAAACATTTTTAAGACGGCGAGGAATGACTGAATGAGGTGAAGTCGTTTGGCCCCAATCCAGGGGGTGGTCTCCTTGTTGTTGTTGGGGCCTCACAAACGAGCTCCTCATTAGGGCAAGGAGGGATGGAAATAGAACCCATTCGCACGTCCGTCCCTCCATTTTGGCAAATTATGCGTAAAGTGTATCTCAAGGTGATCAAATGGAGGGATGGGATGGGATGCGTTGTAACGACGCTCAATAATTCGAGTACATTGAAACAGCACGGCGTCAATGTACTGCCGCACTGTACACGTACATCATAAATAGTACACTGTTTTTGGGCAATTACTGTTTTATTGCAGAAGAGAAATACGAAATACCCTCGTTTTGAGTACGAGAGTGAAATAATCCATGCAAATTGTTAGGACACGGCTGAAAATGGGCAATAAATAAGTTATTTAAAAATCAAGGGCAGTTGTTTTAATGGGTGGATTCACCGCACATAAAGCAAGGAATTCAGAGGAGTTGAAAACAATGACACGCTCCACATCATCCACCAATGCAATGTCATTTATTGGGAATTCCTCGATTTATTGAATTTATTGCAATTTTGTCATACTTTGGATGGTTATTGCCTCAATTTGGAGGCCATTTTCCCTACATTTGCAGTTCCGCATGAGTGCATTGAAGCACATTCCTTCATAAACAACAAAGCCTTCCCATCCGATCACGATTTCGATGCATTTGAGATCTTCAAAGTTTTAAAAATATTTCTGCCCTGAAGGCCAATTTCATGTGTCGGCTACCATGCATTTTATTTAAGATGCGTCTGCATGAATCCTGAACAAAGGCGGAACAGCTGAGGTAGTGCCGCGCCAGCTGACTTTGGTTTTGTTTTTTTGTGATGACAAGAGAGGAAATTGTTTAAGTAAATTACTCCAAAAACATGTGATTTCCATTCAGTTTTATGGAATTGGAGTCAGGAGGGTGCGGCTTTCTTTCTTGACAAATTAAATATAAATCAAATACTCGGATTTTTACAAAGGTTTCATTTTTCAGGGGAATTGCTGCATTGACAGGGTGTGGTCAGGTCACCTCATTTGAATGGGACACCCATGCTGGATGAGCAGCAGGGCTTGGGCTTGGTCATCCTTTCTCCGGAGTTTGGCGAAATCTCAGAGCTTTCCCCACCGACCCCTCACCACCGGACAGACCTTTCATGTAAATTCAATTTAAATTAATAAACGGTCATCATTTAGTTAATTTGGATTACGGAATAATAAGATTTCGTCTTCCAACAGCAGAGGCAGGCTGACCTAAAAATGAGGCGTACTGCAGGGGTCAGCTTAGGGAAAGCTCCTCCCCCCGAAAACACCCGCCTCACGGAAGTGATCACGATTTATGAGAAGCTGACCAAGTCTCGAACTGCAGAGACGCCGACTGGGATGGAGGATGCTGCGAAGGGCGAGGAAGTTGGCGTGGGTGCGGCTGAGCCGTCGCCCTCCTCCGACGTCTTCCGACCCTCCTCCAATCATTTCGACTACCTCGGCCGGGGTGCTCACGGCCCCAAATTCACATCCCCTTTGGCAAAGCCAGGTTGGAGGAAATTTTGTTGTTTTAAGTAGATTCCGCATTTCAATGAAAAATCAATTTCGTTCCCTTTGTTTTCAGGACAATTTTCCTCTCCCAACCTGGATGACCCTGGTGGATCAACTCCAGCTGCCGAGTCTGCCAGGGTCCTGGATTTCTCCAAATTCCGCCACATCCTGACCAAGAATTATTCCTATTTTTCGGCCAAAACAGGGCTCATCCAGTCCCACACTCTGGACACGTTGACATGGGATCAAGGTCAGGGTCAGGGTCCTCCATCCGTAGCAGAAGAAGGAGGCGCCCCCACTCCGCCCCCAGCCCTCAGCTCCACGGATCTCATTCTCAAGTCGACGCAGTTTTGTCTGAGCATCGTCAATCCCACGGAGAAGGATTTGGCGTTCCTTGGGACCCAGCTCCACGTCCACGACCTCACGCTCAGGGACATTCGGGAACAAAACACGGAAGAAAAGGTTGATTTCAACAATATTTCGTCCATTTGAGTCAAATAATTTGACATTTCAATTGATTTGCAGGTGGAAGTATTCAAGCATTACACGTTCCTTAGTCTGCGCCCTTATTTGGACGTCAGTGGGGGAGGCTCTGCCCAGGCCGGGCCCTCTGCCTCGCCCAACATTGACCTCAACGTCCTCCTCTTCCCCTCCGGATTTGCGCTGCTCATCCACCACGGTCACCACTGGACGGGGTTTCGGGACATGTTGGGTTTCCTCCACCTCCTCTGCTCCTACGGCTCCTCCGCCCTCACCCCCGACTGGGTCCTCTTCTCCATCTTCATCGAACTGGGGCAGGACGCCAAGTACTCGGTCAAGACCCTGGAGCCCAGGATCCTCAACCTCCGCGTCTCGGACCTTGACCTCGACCCAAACTCGGCTTCTGCCGTGGAAGCCAAAGAAGCCCTGGCCTCCGAGCTGAGCCACGTCCTCCGTCGAAACTTTGAGAATGAGTTTGAAATTTACAAAACCAATCGATTCATCCAACCAAAGATCAAAGTCCTGAGGATGTTGGGTCCAAAGTGCGGGTCTCGGCTGAGTCCTGGGGTCCTCGGCCTCCTTTCTGGGACGAGGAAGGAATTTGAGGAAGTGGGGGATGCTCTCGGGACCTTTTCCCACATCCTGGAAAGGTCCCAGGACACGTGCCTGACCTTGGCGAATGTGCGGCAGAGTCAGGAGTCGAATGCGATGGGGAAGAGCATGAAGAGGATTTCGGAGTGGGCCCTCCTCTTCCTCCCGCTCCAGGCCCTGGCTGGGTTCCTGGGGATGAATGTCCGAGTCCCGTGGCAAGAGGTGGAGGGGACGGGACCTTTTTGGGGCATCATCCTGAGCTCGGGGGTTCTTTTGGGGGTGCTTTGGAGGCTGAGGAATGAGACGGCTGGGTTTTTTGCGAGGAGGGGGAGGAGTAAGGGTGGGTCGACAAAGGGCAAGAAATGAAATGGGTTTGAAGATGGTCAAAGAAAGTGCTGTTTAAAAATAATTGCATCTCTTTTCCTCTGCCTCTTCATGCGTCATTCATAGCTTTAAGTCTAGTCAGCGTAATTATGCCATTTAATTAGAATTGTAATTGTATCGCTTTTTCACTGTTGAATATGCTTCTCAATTCTTTGGATTCCACAAATAAAATGATGTTTGCTCATGAAAAAACAATGAAATTATAAGAGCTTGATTATTTCGGTGCAACTTGTCTTGGTAGGTGAAAATCACAAGAAACCCACATTTCCCCATTTGGAAGGAGGAAAATCCATTGTTTTGATTTCAAAGAAATCAATGTACATTCGTAAATGTTGACATATAAATTCCTAGGATGTCCTATTTTCAATGCAAGCTTTGCTCCACACTCCTCCCCTCCAAATTTGCCGTGTGGTCACATTTACTCAAGAAACACGGTCTCCCGAGTACAAGGTAATTCATTCGTTTGAATCCTTAATAATTTGTGCAGAGCAGACTCAGGGAAACTTGTCCTTTGTCAAATAAATTGTCACTCTAATTTCCGTCTTTTTCCCCACCCTCAGCGACCAAGAGGAGAAAGATTGGAGGATCCTGACCCTGCCCACCCTCCACCTCACCCTTCGTCGCCTCACACAGGGGGAAATTGTAAGGTTTCCTAAACTTTGAATCCTTTCCTTCCTTTCAAACCAATTTAATCACATTTTATTCTCATGAAAGGACTCTGCGACCCTACACTTTGCTCGACCTGAACCGAAATCCATTGTAAAAAATGATGACACCTCCCCTTCCTACTCCTGCTCCCCCTGCGGCCTCTCCTTCCGACTCCCAACCGAGCTACGTCGCCATCGGTGGAAGGTGCATCCCTCGCCCGCCTCTTTCCCCTGTGACCACCCCCACTGCCCCCAATCCTTCAGGGTCCTCACCCTCTTGGAATACCACAAACTAACCCACTCTCCAGACTGGGAAGGATTATCCAAGAAGGAGCAGAAGACCCGGAAACTTGCCGCCAGACAAACCGTCATGTCGACTCGGGCCCATGCCTGCCCCACCTGCCACCGGACCTTTGATTACGAGTGCCAACTCCGGAGACACGTCCGTTCCCATGATCCCGAGAAATATTACAAATGTTCCACCTGCCCAGCCTCCTTTCGGTACTCAAACAACCTCAAGATGCATCTCGAGGAAAACAAGTGCTCCAAAATAATCCAACAAGAGTTGAGCCGCACGTTCCGCTGTGACCTTTGTGACCACGCCTTGAAATCAAAGATTGGTTTGAAGAGTCATCGCCGGAGTCAGCACGGGATCCGGTGCCCACTCGTTCAGGCGTTGCGGCCCTGCATTTTCTGTGACTTTGTCGCCGTCACCCCGGGCGAGCTCGCTAACCATAACTTGATCCATGCGAAGGATAAGGGGTGGGTTTGTGAAGCGGGGTGTGGAGTGGCCTTCACGGCGAGGCACAATATGCGGACTCACATGAGGTGATTTATCTGAAATAATGGATTTATTCAGTTGTTTTTTATTCATTCATCCCCTTACGGTGGTGATTTGATTTGCAGGCTCTATTGTTCCGCCGCGAGGGTGAAAGGGCTGGACAAAGTCTTGGAGAAACAAAAACAGCGGTATAAGGCATTGAGAATTTCCCAGCTAAAGCCGAAACGATTTCCGTGTCCCCAATGCAACCAATCGTACTCCGAGCTGACCACCCTAAAAATTCACCTACGACGCCATGGGGACAAATTTAAGTGCAACCAATGTCCAGCTGGGTTTATAAATCAAAGGGCGCTGTTTTATCATCGAGGGGTGGCTCACAAGGATGCCACAAAGAAAGCAAAGCTAGGGGAAGGGAAACAAAGGCCAAAATTTGGGAGGAAGAAGAAGGCCAGCATGGACGAGGACCCATTGTCAGAGTGTGGGCAGGAATTACCAGCAGGGATGTCAAATTCTGGGTTTATTGGCGTTAAAATGGAAGAAGGGAAGGGATCTTTAGCAACAATGAACAATCTCGGGCATGAAAACATGGCTAATTTAGAGACGGGGTCGGACATCAATGAGGAGCAAGGAGTAAGACGGCGGATATTTATTTATGCAAAA
>JAQIWC010000391.1:0-10063 GCA_034694605.1 Folsomia penicula | reverse complement strand
CAATGTGCTTTTTTGTTTGCATTTGAGTAGCAATATATTCATTTTAGATCATCATATTATCTATAATACCGACAAAATTCCTTGGTCATTCTTGATAATTCCTTTGGACTCCTTGCTCTATTGTCAGTAATAAATAATAATAAATAAGTCTTTAGTTGACATTTTTGTAGTGTTAATAATTCCATTTCACTTACCCCATGGCTTGCTTGTGGAATAATTCAAGTTGCTCAAGTGTGGCAGTCTGACTGCCAACTGCCGTTTGATTAGGCAATTGTTTAAGAGCATCCTCCAGCCACTTTGAGGACTCCTAAAAATTAAATGAGGCCATCAATATTATACAAATGACCTAGTGAAAACATGTTTGATTTACTTTTTTCCTCTAGCTCTTACCTGCGTCATAACCTCCTTAATTTCATAGACCAAGTCGGATATATCGTTAATCGTATAAGATGGTAAAGTAAAAATAACGCCGTAAATTATCATGTAAAGTAATTGAGGAGCTGTTTGAGCGAGAATTCCTTTGACAAGCATTTGTCGTTCAGGAAAATCTGGGGCTTCCGGTTGCCTTCGACCCGCATGGACCAAGTCATATAAAAATTTGATAACGGAAACATTGGCTTCTCTGTGATCCAACTGGGTCGCTTGTATCGCACACTGAACTAATGGGGTTATTATGTCAGACTTTAAAATTGCCAACGGACATCTTTGAATGTACCTGAAATGGACATGTCAACATTTTAATTATAATAAATATATCATGTATAATTTTTAATAGTCAAAAAATTCAAGACCAAGCAAATATATCATACCGTGCACATAACCGGAAAAAATCATCAACTGTATCAGGATGATTTCTAAATCCTCCTGGTTGATTTAAAAGAGAAAATGTCGGAGCTACAAAAGCGGATAACATTTGTAAAAGACCGTCCACGCATTGAGGTTCTGCGGCATACTCGTCAACCAAAATGGAACCCAAGTACAGGAGACAACTGTGAT
Source organism: Folsomia penicula (assembly GCA_034694605.1). Taxonomy (NCBI): domain Eukaryota; kingdom Metazoa; phylum Arthropoda; class Collembola; order Entomobryomorpha; family Isotomidae; genus Folsomia; species Folsomia penicula. The sequence continues at coordinate 9,067 of JAQIWC010000391.1, read as the reverse complement.
GATGCACAGTGTAAATATTTATCAGCTAAAAAATACATCGAAAAAATATGTCATTATTATGGGTGGAGCTCAATTAAGGAACATCAGCAATAAATATGATAATGAATCACAATTTTGTTGGTTGGTTGTACCTGATAAACTAGAGGTTGCAGGAATGGATGGGAATGTTTTCCAACACAGCGAACTGCATATCTTAGGCATCTAGAAACTCTCTCCATTACTCGAGGGTCTGCTTGATACTTATCACAAACTTTGGAAATAGCCGGCCACAAATCTTGACAAATTGCAACAGAGAAGGGATGTTCTACTACTGAACCATCCTTATCATGAGCAGTAGGATTTCTAAACAAAGCCGAAAGGCGATCAACCCAAAACACAGGGTCGGCTTTTGTCCCCTTTACAGATGGTGCTTCACTCTGAAAACAATTCAAAAATACATGAATAAATTATAACCTGCATTTCTCATACAAGTAAGAAAGATCCGTACATCACAAAGTTCGACAAGAGGTTGAATTTGACCCCAACAAATCTGTCGAATCACAGTGGCCAATTGTTGTCGAGGAAGGATTCCTACTACATGGCCAACCCCTAAAAGAATAAATATGAAAAATAGATTCAATCAAAATAAATAAAATAAATAAATAAATGAAATCATACACAAACCTTTCAGTAAACCAACTACAGCATCATTACAGACGTTGTAACGATCCATTTGTCCCACGATACTGAGTAAGTTGTCAATATATTTTGTTGCAATGTGATCAGCACACTTCTGGCAAATGTTCTACTCAAATAATAAATATATTTTTAGAATGAAACATATTATACAAGTCTACTAGAGGGACTTATATATGATAAGCAATATAATATATTTCAATTACTTGAAGGGCGGCTGCAGCTGCATTACTACACTCTGGTAATGGTAAATACGTTACTAAAATATTGAGTGATTTTTCTAAATTTTCGTCAGGGTGGTTATTTAACCAATTTGCCATTCCTCCCAGAAATCGAATGGCAGATAATTTTAAACAGACGTGTCTGTAATCTGTAAATTGTAATACGGCTCCCACAAATGGGTTTGTTACTGTTGTTTCAGTTCTGGGAAAAAAACAAATAAAGACACATTTTTTCCACACATGCATATTTCCAATAAAAATTGCAAACCACAACTTACGGATCCACGAATTTGGATACGTGGTATAATAAAAACAACGATGCTTCTTTGGCGTCCCAGCTAGTTTCAGATATAAACAAATGGGCCAACTCTTGAAAGGTTTGTAAAGGACCAACAACAAATATGATATCCTCCACTATTTCTGATGCTTTTCTTCTAAATTCATAAAACTCGTGCGATGAAGTAATAGGTCCTTCCTAAATTCAAATTAATTTTGGATATAAAATAAATGCACATAGTTAAAAATATATCAAAAATATAGTTAATAATACTAATATTAGTATTAACTGAGTATTTTACTCACATGATCTGGTTCAATATGACAATGCCTATATAGAGCAACTATTAAACGTTGTGCTTGGCTACGGAATAAGGCATTCGAGGACTCATCATGAGCATGATACAATTCTTCTGTCAGTCGATACCAGAACCCAAAAGTATTTTCTGCCACCTATTTACAAGACACATAAATGAATTGGACTCATATATTTCTCAACATTAATTCTGGCAAGTCATTGCGACAATTTAAAAAAAAGCTACCTCATAATCATGATGCCCAACACATTCTAAGATTCTGTCTATAATTACGATAGAGTAATGCGGATCCCTCGGGTTACGCAACATGTATGGAACCATGTTCTCACCGTACTCGGTAAACATTCGACAGTAATTCAGTATTCTGTAATAATCATAATAATAATAATCAACATTCTTAATGAAGGTACCAAACCGAAGGTATGAAACCAATTCTTAAAAGTTATCAAAAATTTTGAATTACTTGTCTTGATCTTCCTCGGCCACAGCATAAGCGTACGGTTCTCCAAAGCTCATGAGCGAAGTGTGGAGCAAAAGTTGGAAATTTTGGACGTCATTCGTGTTGTTATTGCATGAAACATCCATGTCTGGTATAACTTCTGCCAAGGCGCAAACCGTGTCCGAAGCAGCAGTGTGTAGCTTCTGTGAACACTGTAAGAGAATAATGAAAGTCATTTTTTTAGAGGAGTGGAAAATGCAATAAAAATATTATTTATTTATTTATTCATGTATGTATGTAGGTATTTACCAACCTTTCCGTCTCTCAAGCTACCCATAGCAAAATTAAGAACATCCATCGCTCCAGCATCTCGACTGGTAAAGAAACCTTCTGGGTTAATGAGAACCCATGATCCGAAACACTTGACGATTCCAATCAAACAAGTTTCAACTGGGAGCACATTAGAATTTGGTGGAGTACTTAAGCAAACATTCAAGGACTGCTTTAAAAAAGCCAACACTGTGGCTGCCACAGACTCCAACTGGTTTGTCACTTGATGTCTTCTATTTTCCCCCAATTGTAATTTCCTAGAGTGAACCTCTTCAGGTAAAAGGGTAAGGATTTCAAGGATTGGCCACCAGTGACTTGGGTCCGCACCAAAAGTGTTGAGCAAATGACCAATAGGATCAGCCCAAGAGGCTGCTTGGAGTATCAAATGTGTAACTGCGAGACATAGCTGAGTCACAATTATATGATCAGTTGCGCCGCTGATTGCTGCTATATGTTGAAGCAGAGAGTCCCTCAGTGATATATGAGCTTCAACCGGAAGTTCATGAAATGATGTCTGGAAAATGGTTAAACAACAACAAATGACATTGATTTTAATGTTCATAGACTATGACTCATCGATCTCGACTCATGAATCACAATATGATCACAATTTGTGATTATACAAAGCAAAATCTTGATGCAAATCTGTAACCTGAATTTTTGTGCGAAGAGTATGAGCCCCAAAGTAACATGATTGCAAGTCGGATTTCCTGTGTAAAAGTTGATCTGCAATTTCCCAAGATTGTACCTTCAAACCAAGAGGAAAATTAACTTTTTTCACTAATTAATCAATTTATTTATTTATTGATTGATGTTGATGATTAATTATTACAGATCGTTGAAATTCATTGAGCCATGTGGATGCTGCTTGCTTATCCGTCACAGGGATGGACTGATCTTCAGAGTAAAGCGTATGAATTGCTCGATAAACTTGTTCCAAATCCGGAGCTTGAAGGGGACTCGTCATTTTGTGGAAACTAACACTGAAAAATGATGGACAGTCCATCATTAATATTAATTATTACAATATTTATTATAATATCAATAAATTTTAAATAAAACTAGATATTACCCAACAAATTAGATGAGGTATAATAGGTGGCTTGTTTAATTATAAATGTTTCAAATTTTTAAACTCTTGGCTCGACTGGAAATTAAAATCACGATCAATACGGGTTTTTCGTGGTTGGTCGGTGTTGTGAATGATTTTTTTGATTGAAAGTCTCCGCGGGTGATTGAGACTCATCTCAAAAAAACCTCAAAAAAACTTGATTTGACAAAGATTCGACAGATTGATGCTGCTTTCACCAGATATTTCATTGAAGATGCAAGATACACCCACGTCATTTGCAGTACATTTTATTTGAAACGTTTTCAATTTTCTTGCTACAAGACTGTAGCCATTTTACAATGGGAAATGATTTATTTATTACTTTATAGGCCTGCGGAAAGCAAAGAAAAGTATCCTTTGATGGTCTCTAGTGGTAAAAACAGTAAATTGTGAATGATGCCTTGCCTAATTAATTGAGGAGGTATAGAAAAAGCACTGAAATATCAGTAGAGAATAAATCTGAACGTGATGTTTGGTTATCATCATTATATATAAAAACATAAATATGGAACAAATTGATAAAGGTATAACACAATAGATTAGATAAGATGCATCCTCCTAGCGGCGTTTCCTGTCTCTTGACCTCGAGCGAGAACGATGCTTTTTATCCCTCCCACGGCTTCTTGATCGGCTCCGGCTTTTCCTGTCTCTGGATGATCTTCTTCTGTCCCTTGATCTTGATCGATGCCTTCTACTACTCCCACGATCTCGGTCTCGGGATCGAGATCGACTTCGTTTACTTTTGCTACGATAAGGAGAACGAGACCTGGAACGTGACCGTGAACTCCTTCGCTTTTGTCGTGAATTTGAAGCTGAATTTGATCTGGATCGGCTTGCACTCCTAGATTTTGCTCGTTTCTCTTCTACTCGACCATGGGTAGATTGTGGGGATCTATATTGAAATATAAAATTGTAAATAATCAATTTTAAAAATTGTAAATAATCAATTTTAAAAATTGTAAATAATCAATTTTAAAAATTGTAAATAATCAATTTTTAAAATTGTAAATAATCAATTTTAACAATACAGTAACGACGAGTCTGAATGAGTAATAAACTAACCGATTGCTTGGAGTTTGTGGTTTCAAATCTTCAGAGGGCTTGTCTTCTACTACTTCAGTCTTTCTTTTGCTATCTCCATCTTTGTCATTTTTTTCATCTTTTTCAATGCCCCAATCACTCAGGTCATATTTCGAGAGGTCACCATCTTCATCATCATCATCCTCTTCTTCTTCTTCGTCGTTCTCATCGTCTTCCTAAACAATTGAGTATTTTTACTATAGAAGACCTTAATAACGAGTATATAAGAAGATTGCTTGTTTTTACATCTTCATCTGGATGATTTACTTCCGAGCTGCCATTGTTTCTATAACCTTGCTCAGCTTTGGCTTTTTCCTTGTCATAATCACTCTGGCTTTCACCGCTCTTAATTTTACGAAACTTTTTCTTTTTTCTCCCAAACTATATAAAAAATAATGATTATTTGTACGTTACATAATTGCTTGAAAATAATATCTTTTCCTCACACACCTCATCAAATTCATCGTCAGACTCTTCTCTTTCAATATATTCCACAACGCCACGATCATTATATCCACCGCCATAGCCCGTGCGTTCCTCGACCTCTTTAAATTTCGGAGCATTGCAGACATTGCAACCGGACCTGCGCGCCCAGTTAACGTTCCCACACTTAGAACACTGCCAATCATCGGCACTAAATAATCCACGACTCTTCTCAGCGGCTGCTTTGCCAATTTCAATCTATGAATAATTAAATAAAATCAAAAGTACTGCAATAAGAAGTTAAATACATATTTTATCCTCCGAATGCCACGCATAAGACGAAATTTCATCTTATAATATTCGTATAAATATTTGTCAATTAAAATTTGTTAGCGCCATTAAAAATAATTTACCCCTACGCATTTCTTTTTATTGGTGTCCACAGGCTTGTCTTTTCCACACCTGTTACAGGCTGACCTCCTAGCGAAATTCATATTGGCACACCTAGATGAATGGAGATCATACGAGTTTGTTACATTTAATTATCATAAAAATCATCAGTGGTTAACATTCTAATTTACTCTGGGTCAGGACAAATCCAATCTCCGTCACCAGCCGGCGGCCCTCCTCCTGCAGCGGGGACGATAACATCCTCTGGCACCGGCAATCCCCCTCCTCCTCCTGATGATGGTCCTGGGGGTGGAGACGCGGACATTGTCTTATCTTCTTCTCTCTATAAAATTTAATTAAATATTTGTTTATTTCAATTCAATCCGGCATGGAGTCAACCACAATTCACATAAGTATGGCATATGGATTGGTTGTTAATTATTTCCATTACCAGCTATGCTCTGTGAGGAAGGGATGACCCGTCTAACTAAATAAATGCACAATGAATCCCAAAAGTTTCAGTAAAATTTGAAATTAACAAAAATTAACATTTTATGATATTTTTTAAATGTTTTGGAATTTGGCGGTTCTCTCCAACAAGTGCGGCTTCTGCCATCATCCATCCATGAGGAGGAGATTGGAGTTGGTTTGGTTGGTTGAATTGGATGAAGAAAGGACGTCACATTTTCGCTCGCTTCTTTCTTTTCTCTTATCGGATCTTCCTCCTCCTTCCCTTATCTCGGATTCATCAATAATAACATCTCCCCCTCCTCCTGCCCTGGGTCCCTTCAGTCAGATCTCACACAACTAATTGGAAGGATTCACTATTAATTCAACGGCAGTGCTGTTTTAGAAAACAACAGACAGAAGGCCTCGTAAAAACAAGGTTTGTTTTAAATATTTGACAAACTGTATTCATTCAAAAAAATTAACCTTGTTTTTGTTTGATTGTTGACCACAGGTAATCCACAGGGCTGAGACCGAGTGGCCTTTAACCACAACAAAAATGCTATCGACACGAAGAACCGCTGTTCCTCTTCGAGTTCATCAAATATGGGATGCGATTGGGCGATTCTCCGCAAGTCAGATCATGGACATTGAAAAGTTGGTGGAAGTGGTCACGAGCATGCATAAAATTCCAAAAGGTATTTTTTAGATGATTTCCAAATTATAGATATTTTACATTTTAACTTTATATCATTATTTGTAATTTATTATTAGATGAGCTCAACCATGAACTGAATCATTCCATCCAGGATGGCCTCGTGACCACGGAAGTGGTTGAAACTCAGAAAAGGGAGGAAACGGAAGTGTATCGGCTCCCTGATCACGAGACTTTAGATCGTGGAGATCATGATTGGTATTGCTTCCAGGTAAATTATTATATTAGTAAAACCAGGCAAAACTAGAAGAAAGCATGTTTAATCGTCTAATATTTTTTGAAACTTGTACTACCAGTGTCACATGGGTGGGCCCGTAGTTAAATGTGAAGGTAATTACTTTAAGGTCATTAAATAATGACCTTAATGTAAATTACATTATGTAATTGACATATTTTAATTTAATCTCTAACAGATTGCCCACGAGTTTTTCATTTGGATTGTCTCCCAGAGGATCGTAAACCTGACAAGGATTTGTTTGTGTGCCCACCTTGCCACGTAAGATTATTAATATTCATGCGAATTGCATAAAAAATATGAGTATTAGGTAAAAATGATCATGTACAACAATCCCTATTTTTTGTAGATTATTGCAACCAAGCCAAGCGCAGAGAAAGTTGCATTGAAACCCAAGCAGCTAAATCAACTTATCGAGTACATTTGTGAACGATTCACAACCTGGAATGCTGAATGGATGGAAAAGTTTGATGGAGCCAAATGGGCTGCTGCCTGCAACCGAAGTGATAAAGAAGCTTGGTAATAAATAATTATCATCCAAGTCGTGAAATCCTTAATTCTAATATTTTCAAATACATTTCTTCAGGCGATTGAATGTTTTGGTTTATTCACCAATGGATTTAACTACGATGCAAGAAAAAGCAACGTCTGCAAAGTAAGATTGATTATAAAATAAGATGTTTTGAGTATCATGTTCAAAACAAAATTCTGATTAATTAATTGACGATTTGTTTTTTACTCAGATACTTATCACTTGAAGAATTTCAAGTTGATTGTGAGACATTGGTGCATGCCATCGGTGTTTATTTCGGAGTCGAATCTCTCAAATCTATTAAATCTATTGGGTCTGCCTTCATTAAAGAAGCAATGCATGATATTCAGGTTGGCTTGAGTATAGTTGTGTGAAGAAAATATATCCGACAGGTTACTCAAAGTATGTAATTTTGATTTTAGGAAATTAAGCTCTGTCATCAATGTTTTCGTCGATCCAATGAAAAAGACCATGATTGGTGGTTTGCTCTGCCTTGCACTCCACCACATGAGGTTGTTTGGGCAAAACAAAGCGGATATCCTTATTGGCCAGCAAAGGTGAGCAAGTGTACCTTAAGTAATCATAACAAGATAATTAAATAGTTAAAAATCTCTGAATTAATGTTGATTCATTATTATTGATTCAGGTAATGAAACGTGAAGGGAACAAATACGATGTTCGATACTTTGGGGGAAATTATGAACGTGGCAACATCGACGCAAAAAATATTCAGCCGATTGAGACATCTTTGGCTAAATTGAAAGTTCGCCGAAACGCAGGATGGAATGACGCTTATGAGGAATTGCAGAAATTCCAAGAAATTGCCAAAAATCCTGCTTTAGTAGGCAATCTACCGGTACGCGGAGGTGGAGGCGGAGGAACTGCAAAAGGTATTTTTGGCTTAGCGTATAAATAAAATGTATCAAGTCTAGTGTAAAAAAAGCATTTCTCCATTTTCTGAAATAGGTAACAAACGAACTGCTGCTGTCCCAGCAGAAGAAACTGTTGCTAAAAAGAGTCGAAAATCGGAGCCTGCTCCTACGGTGTCGACTCCTGTTTCTAAAGCCACATCCAAGAAGACAGCCGCAAGTGCTAAAACAGCTATAAAGACTAAAGAAAGCCCTCCAAAAACAAATGGTACGTCGTCCGCTTCAACCGGCCAGTCAAAAAGAAAAGCAGCGTTGTCGGCAGGAAGTGCAAAATCTGGTACAGTTCATCATATAATAGATATGTTCATTATTTAATAAATAAATAAATTGACACTCTACTAAAGGGACTCCTACTCGCCGTGATTCTACTGCTGCTGCAGCGACTAGCACGGCATCCCCACCGAAAGGGACTACTAAACGAACTTCAGCAGCTGGAGCTGCAAAATTTGCATCTGCTGCGTACGACATATTCACGGATGAATCACTGGATCCTGACCTCAGAAGCATTTTAATGGATCCTGAAGATGAAGAAAGTCTTGGAGGCGATGTGTCCTTTTCAGATGAAGAGTCTCCTGTAAGTAAATAATAAAAGTATCTGCTATTCCCTAATACTAGGGCAAGCCAAGTAAAGCCGAAGCTGAATAATAATACGAAAGCCATCATATAACGCTCTTCATAATTCTAGGAGCCAACTGACAAAGTATCGGAGGATGCTGTCTCCTCCTCCTGTAACGAGGGCAAGTCTACTCGCAACGCTTATGTACAAGTCGCTCGGTCTGGCACAACGGAAGTCAATGTAGAACGGCTCATCAGCTACATTAACCACTTGAAAGAACAAAATAAAACTGAGATTGAATCAAACAAAAAGAAACAATGGGTAAAAATTTTTTTTTTTTTTTAAGTAGTAATCAAGATAACTCATAAATATTACCACATTTATTGATTAT
>JAQIWC010000390.1:0-10069 GCA_034694605.1 Folsomia penicula | reverse complement strand
TTATGCTTCTCCATAAAACAAAGACACTGACCCCAGATGCCGTCTAAATACGAATGATCAGTGCATAACATTAGCATTTGCCAAGTGTTTCAAAATTCATATCGTAATTACAAATTTTATTTTAAATTGGTTGATCATCAAAGATATATTGAGATGTATTATCATATTCTTGAATTATGAATATTTGAGAATATTTGAGAAAGCAGGATAATGGTCGCAATATTTATCTTTGATTCTTGTAAATCCAGTTCTGATACTTGTCCACTCTAATCATGTAAAAAATTCCCCATGTTATTTTTATTGCACAAAAATAAATCAAGCATCTATCCAAACTTACCGTGTGTACACTCCAGGGTAGGTGGCACACCCAATTCCTATTAAACAATTTTAAATGTATACAATTTATAAAGTAGATTAATAAATCAGATTAATAGATCAGATACCCCATGATACCACCCCTGGAAAAGAAAAACAAAAGTTCAAATTAAACTTTGCAAAAAAAAAATCAAACGCAATTCTAACCAATTTGCTTCGCACTGGATTGGCTGTCAATTGTTAAAGGCCCCCCTGAATTAACACAAAAACAATTCAAACAGTAAAATTGAGGCATGGGTCAAATAAAATAAAGTAAAATTAATGAAACCGAACCTGAGTCGCCCTAAAAAATCAACGTCAGTTAAATCAGGTAAAAAAACTCATGAAAAAGTAGCATTTTTAGCAATTAACAAAGCATTTCATTACCCTGCACGAGTCTCTTCCATTCCTATGCAAAAATATAAATTCGCAAATATTAATATGTTGCCAATATATTTTTGCCAACATTTCTTTGCATCCCTTACCCTCCAGCACAAATCATATCCTTTGAAATCCCTGCCGGAGCCTTCTTCCCATAGGATTTGATGCACTCTTTGTTGGTAATGACTCGGACGGAGACGGTGTTGAGGATCTTGGAGGGTGGGCCTTTGTTGGCGATTTGACCCCAACCAATGACATCCGCATTCACCGTCCCAGTGTCATAAGGGGGAGAGCCGGAGTGAAGGCAGACGGGCTGAATGTACCTCCCAAATTTCACGGGCTTGGACATTCTGATCACGGAAATGTCGTCATACTGCAAGAAATCATGGATGATTTACATTTATGTAAATGCACAAAATTCAGTAGGGTGTGCCACCACCAACCAGAGTGCTCATGCTGAATCCACGATGGTAATAAATGTTTGACGCCGTACGCTCCTCATGAACCCCATCCGCTTCCGAGTATACGTTGTGATCCCCAATTGAGAGGGACAGTTTGCTCACGTCGTTTTGATTCATGCTGAAATGGAAAAAATATTGGCATTTTTGCTAATGCATTTATTTTACTTTAAACGCTTACTAGTAAATGCAGTGCTGGAAGGTTAAAATAAACAATTACTTATGACACAATTAATTAGTGAAATAGTTTCTGGCTTTAAAATCCTCACCGCTGCAGTCAAGACGTGTGAATCTGGGATGAAAATTTCCAAAAATAAAACCAGTTGCATTTTAAAAACGCAAAAATTACAAAATGCCCTCACCAGAGATGAGAGATCCCCCACAAAATTGAACTCCATTGTTTAAAAGAGCAACCTAGTTTAATGAATTGAGTCATTTTGGGTCATTGTTAAAATTATTAGAAAATTAGCTTTTTATACCGCCCACGGAAACTCTCCTAGAAAATTTTAAAATCATGAGGATTATTTCAAAACTTTCAAGCTAAATGAATACAAATTGCAACCTTTTGAGGCTGGTCTTCCATTCACAATTCTTGGAACAGCCCCTTCACCACCATCATCAGATTCCGGGGGGTCCGTCGTTGTGGCGTCAGTGGTGACGTTCCCTTCCTCTGCTTCCAAGTCATCCTTGAATGTTTTGCCACATTTTACTACATTACTGCCACCCCCTTCTCCACCTCCTCCGACAACTTCCGGCCTGGGCGTTGGCGGAGCAGGTGGTCGGCTTGGCTGGGAGGGAGGTTTCGTCTTCTCCTTGGGACAGCAGACGTACTCCTTCTCATCCATGGACCCCCCTTTCCCAATGTTGATGGACGCGATGGCATTCAGAATGTCCTTGTCACAGGGGCCGGAAACGTCATTCCTGTAAATTCGTTCCAGTTCGTAGCTGCTGCTGCTGCTGCTGCCCCCTTTAAACACGATTTCCACGGCTGGAATGATCTGCCTTTTCCTTCTTTGTTTCAGCTCCAAGTCACGGAGTTGGAAGAGGGGGTAGCACTCTTTGAACAGTTTGCAGACCCCATCCTCATCCCGGGCCGTTTTGCAGGAGATGGAAATTGTGGCACGGGATTCAGCAGAAGGGTCAGGATTTAGGGCGATGTCAGGCTCAGGCGCGCCACGCTTGTCGCGTGGAGGAGGTTCATAGTTTGCTGAAATGAAAAATTTTTACACATTTTCAATGAGAAATATAAAATTGGTTTAATCTGAAGATAACAATACCGATGATTTCAATTGTGTCAAAGTCTTCAATCCCTAAGGATCCAGCAATTAGCAGGGGAACCACAACCACGAGGCTAAACGTGAGTCTCATTGTTGAGGTTTTAGCTCAAAGTCATAATCACGACTATTGTTGCATGCATTTCTTTTGTGATCATCTTGCTTCTTCATAAGCAGGTAAATACCAACCTGCAAAGGTTATTGTCATTGTTATTGCATTTGCGAATAAAAATCAGGAAAAGAAATCTCTGCAGGAGATGAGATGTGTCATACCGTTTTCTGAGTAGAAACATGAAATAAAACCCGTTCCTAATCCATGATGCGATATGATCAAAGTCATCAAAAGTTGAATGACATGATGTCACCCTGCTTGAAACTGCAAATAAAATACCGCAAAATCATCCATATGTACCTATTTGCAGTAGATTGCAATTTGGCAAGGAAGGAAAAGTTTTGTATATGCAAAATTTCTTTAAAAATTCATTTTATTTCTCTCAACCTTCACTAAAATAAATTAACTAAGTTTACCAGTCTATTATGTGATGAAATGCAAATCGTATAGTTTCGTATCTGTGTAATAAAAAGTTATTCTTGGAAAGTATTTTGTAGGGTCAGGGATATGAGATTACATAGGAAAACCGGGTGTATACACATTAATATCACAACATCTTACAAACACAATACAATCTGCATAATGTACACATGTTCAAGAATGAAGTTAATGCTAATCTGATACTTAAATGCAACATAATTCAAGAAGCCAATCAATTCAAAGTGCATAATGATGATGATGATGATGATTTGGTTTTGTGATCTGGGATTCAATATCTCCGATTATTCGCGATCCAATCCTGGTACTTGTCCACCCTGCATAAAAATCAAGTTAGAATGTTTTATATAAATAAAAAACGTTGTAATTTACCTTGTATAAACGCCTAAAATAAGGTTAAATGAAAATTATGAAAACACTTTGAATCAAACTAAAGCTATAAATTCAAGAAATCTAACCAACCTGGATATGAACCACATCTACAAAGCAACAAAGAAATGTTAATTTCATACCAATTAGAATTTACCAAATAAATCAATTCCCTTTACCCAATTCCCCAACTGACGATGCCTGTGCAAAAATTCATAAAGAAAATCAGTACAACGCACATTAACAATTTCTTGTTTCTTTAAAGAAACATACCAATTTGTTCCCATCGTCCTCCCGTGTTCCTCATTAAGGGGCCCCCACTATAGAATTTGTTAGTTTAATTGCATGTGTCACAGAATTTAGTAAATTCAAACCTATCCCCTCTGCAAGCGTCAGCATTGGAGGACCCTGAATAAAACAAAATGAGTTCTCTAAGGAATGCTATAAAACTCTTCTAGACTAACCAACCTGCACAAACCATCATTTGAGTGATGCCCCCAGGGGCTCGGTGTCCATATGTAGCCGCACACTGTTGATTGTCCCAGACTTTGAGATTTACTTTCCTGTAAATGGCCGGCTGGGGTCCTCCCTCATAAATCCCACCCCACCCTGCAAGATAAGCAAATTAAGTTCATTGGACTAAAAATACAACGAATCAACATCAACGCCCACCTGCCACGGTGACCGTGGTCCCTTCATAGCCCCCACTCCGGGTCAAGCAAATTGGCTGGATGTTGTTGTTCCCGTTGTTTCCGAATTGGACTGGAGAGTCCAGTTTTAACATCTAACAGCATTTTACAAAGATTTAATGAACAAAAACATAGTCCAAGGAAAAAATGCTAATCCTTCCTTACCGCAACATCATTATGCTACAAAAGAAGACGTAAAAAATGTTATTCGCAAGAATACTCGCAGAATATGTCGAAATGCTTTGAGCCTTACCAAAATCGCCATGCTAAATCCCGTGTGACGCACCAATTTGGTCACACTCCGAACCGTAACTGCCCCATCCGTGTTTGAGTAGATGTCAAAATCTTTGTGAGGGGTAGAGAAAGTAACATTTTTCAATAAATATTAAATATTATCAAATTCTATAAGTTCGGGCTAATAATTTGCATGCATGCATTTTGTACGTGTGTTGGTTTGGTTGGGTAAAAAAGAACGCCGTCAGTGATCAAATTCCTTCTTGCATCAATCAATCAACGCTTAAACTCTACTCGAAATCATAAAGACTCATTTTCTTGGTCAATTTGCAAAATTTGTTCTGAATTTTAACCGAGTAAAATATACTTTTCACGTCCTTTTTCCAAAACACGCACAAAAGTCATGCATCAGCATCAAATCATATATGCAAATACCTCCAATCTGAATCCTTAGCCCACTTACGTCGTGAGGTTGGAAACTGGATTAAGGATTAATTTTTATGCAATTAAAACTAAAACCTTAGCGTTGCACATATTTCATGCACTTACTTAACAAAACAATGCTGCAGCAAACAAAACAAAAAAGAGTTAAAAACATAAAGATTATCCGAGATTTAAAATGCATGCAGTAATTACGCACAGCCGCAGATAAAATCCACTGACTGTCAATCAAGGATCCACCACAGATTTGCCTATTAAAGGAATTACAGCCTAGTTTTAATCGCATTAAGGAATTTCATCCATCTCTAACCGTCCATGCCGCATAATTGCCACCAGCCACGGAAATTCCCCCTTCTCTCCCTGTGATCCTCCCACAATCTTCCCAAATCCACAGCTCGAGGACACCGGGGCTTGCGTGACGGAGGCGGGCGTGGTCATAATTCCCGGATGGGATGCCGGGGGATGGGTCGGATACTGTTGTTGAGGTGGCCAGTGGTGCTGAGGCGGCATCGGCATCGGCGCCATCGTTGTTGACGTCGTCCTCTGTGTCCCCAGAGTGTTGTGGACCCAGGACGGCCAGTGGGAGGGGGGGTGGGTGATGAAGGGAGGAGGCCAGTTGGGGTACAGGGACGATGGAGTGGTCGGGGCGGTGGGTTGGGTCATCCTTTGGGTTGGGTAGGTGGGGTAGTAAGTTGGTCGTGGAGTGGTGGTGGTGGTGGTTGTAGTGGTGGTTGTAGGAGGATGAGTAGGAGCAGTTATAGGCCGTGGGGGTGGGGGTGGGGGTCTCGTGCTCCATATCGCCCACGGAGGACGCATCGTGATTTGTGGGTGGAACGGGTTACTCACCCCCGGGATCGGGGGTCTGACAGGGGCCGGTGGTTTGGAGCCTGTGTCAGATCCGGCACAGCAAAGCATGTTGTCCCGAACATGGGCATCTACATAGGAAAATTTGAGAATTTACTCAAAATCATGACTCAAAATCATGACCATTTATGATGCTGTTGACCCACCAGCCCTGAAAATCAAATAATTTGGCATCGTATGCAAATCACAGGGCCCCGCCCGTTCCTGGATGTCTGCGGCCAGCCCTGGATTGCGGAACTTCTCTTCCTCTCCATCAGCCGAGCTGAAAACGAAGGGATAGCAGGACCGGAAGGTGGCACACCTCCCCTCCAACCCATTCCTCGTTTTACACGTCCCTAGTTCAGTGGGTGGGGGTGGTGGGGGTCGGGTGGGTGCTTGGGTGGTGGTTGTGGTGGTTGTGGGAGGAGCATGGGTCGGAAAGGCTTGAGGGAATCCGGGAAAGCCTGGGAATTGTCCAAATTGACCAAAACCACCCCCACCACCCACGCCCGGCTGCTGCTGCTGTTGAGGCTGCTGAAACGGCCATCCTGCCGGAAATTGAAATTGGAAGCCACCAAATTGACGTTTTACCCGTGATCCGCTGGTGTCATACGGTGTCCCAGTAAAATTTAGGGATGGCTCCAATTCATCGGCTGGGAAAAAAATAGCAATAAAAAATAGTTAGACGACAAGAAAAACACTACGCAGCAGATATTTGTGTAGCAGGTATTTATGAGAATGCATAGATTTACAATTAGTTGAATACATGGAATATGATCTAATTGCATTGTGCTGTCAATCCATCCAATCAGCGAAATTGTCAAGCCAAAATGACAAACTACGTTCCGAGATGCTGCCTACCAAGTCGACATATCCTACCTAATTTTGTCCTCGTCTCGTCTCATTTTACTTTACAATCGTCTCATTTTAATCCTACCAATCCTTCAATATTTCAATCTCAACTCATTTTG
Source organism: Folsomia penicula (assembly GCA_034694605.1). Classification (NCBI taxonomy): domain Eukaryota; kingdom Metazoa; phylum Arthropoda; class Collembola; order Entomobryomorpha; family Isotomidae; genus Folsomia; species Folsomia penicula. Next base: position 3,505 of record JAQIWC010000390.1, on the reverse strand, counting down.
GCCCAGGTTTTTGCATTTACTCCATTTCATCACTCACATCATCATCAAAAAAGTGTAACCTGTCCATCCTCGTAGGAAAATGCAAATTATTTCAAATCCAGCCCAACTTGTTCATTACGTTACGTGAGTAATGTGATGGCCAACTGTCAATCCAGTTTTAGCACATCAGAAGATGCGGAATATCCACCCAGATTTATAAGATTAGTGAGATTGGATCGCTTCGTTCATTCGTTCGTGAGTTAGTTGAGTCAGTTTAGCTTAGCGTCAGTGTTTATGTTCGTGTGTGATGTGGTGCAGGTTGACTTTTAGTCTATTTTTTATGCTTTTATTAGTGAACACGTGTGCAATAATTAGGCACAAATTAATAGGTAAACTAAGCATCGAATACGTGTGAAAAGGGTGAGGCAACAAGTTCAGTGTCAGTCAGTCTCAATTTTATGGAAACATCAAAAATTATTCTGACCAAACCAACCTTCGATGATAAAGCTCTCTCCCTCCTGATCCCAGTAGATTGAACTTTCCACTAGCACAATAACTGCCAAAAATATGGCAAACTGTTTTATGCCTTTGTCCCTCCCCGGCATCATTTTGTTTATTTATCGTAAACCTTTGGTTTGATTTATTAAAATATCACAAAAAAACTGGTGTGGTCAAGCACGGGCAGGACCAGGTTGGGCTGGGATGGAGCTGCGTCCCGATGTCTGCAGTTTAGCAGCGTCTTGTTTTCAACTTCAGATTTTACTGCATCATTTTTATGATTTGTATTTTTATGACCCTAGCAAAATGCACCACTAAAATAAAACAACACTTAAAAAATGTCAATCTTTGTTAAATGAAAATGCGATGGAATGCATTGACTGAACCTGACAAAAGGAAGTTGGGTCTACGACTGATTCCGAGACTTTGGTCCAACTTTGATACATCCTAGATTTATTTATGTTGGGATAGGAAATGCCTAAATCCTTTTCAGGTTCTGACTCCCTAACGAATCCCAACCTGGCTTAATAATTTAATTCATTCCCTCCTTCCCTTCCTTCCATTGTTGAGTTAGGACGGACGGACGGACTTGGCAAAAAAAGAAAGAAAGGAAAGATGAGCTGGATGAGATCAATGAGATGAGAATTGTGAATAAGATGATGGCATCGGGCATGGCATGCCTGCCATCATGATATGATGCGTTTAAGTCTACATACATTAGCAGCGTTTTGTTCTGGGATTAGTATGGATATGGATTAAGATCGATTAGATGAAAGAAAAAAGGTTTCAAATCGCCACACACGGCTGTGCCAAGTTGAGATTCGCAAGCTTGCGAATTTAACCAGACAGCTTAGCTTAGGATTATGTGGATGAAAGGCAGAAAGGAGTGCATTTTTCGATCTAATAATCCTTTGCTTGTTCTCCTCTTGTTTGCCTTTTCACTGATTCGCATTTATTGATGCCATGATGTGATGATGGTGTGGTCAGTGGTGGGCATGATGATGTGCTGCTGCTCCCATTGATTGGTAGGAAGGCAACAACAAGGCTTTTGTTGATTTGATTGAACCGAATTTTATGAAACAAGATTGCATTCAAGATCAAAAGGGAGTAGTCAGCTCAGATCCAAAGAGAGCAGGTTTTGTAAAATACAAATACTACACCGTGTCGTATCAACTTATTGCAGTTTCTTCTTCATTTCTTCATTCTTCTTCTTCGCCAAAGAAGAAAGACCACGCCAAAAAATCGATCAGATTAGCCAGCGGTGATTTGTGATGTGATGAACATCTTTGAAATTTGTGCCGATGCCGACCCTAGAAAATGCCATTTTACATGATGAATTTGTTTCATTAAATTCGCATTGTTTTAAACATTTGCATACCCTTTCTTTCCATATTTAGCAGGCATGAGCTTCCCCGCAGTTATTTATTTCCACAATCCACAGGGGGATGAATGGATGGGTCGATGATAAATCAGGAATTTACAAACAAGCCCTCGTAAAGTTTGGTCGATCGTTTAAGCTAAGTGGTTAAACAAATAAATAAACAAATCAACAAGAGTCCCTCAACCTTTACCTTTCTCGTGGTGGGACGCATTGTCAGTGTGCGCGTTAATCTGGGCTTGGATGAGTTTGCAAAGTGGTTTTTAAGTGCAGTACAATGACGCGGCGTTTTCTCATTGTTAAACCCTATAAAAATTTGTTTACTGTTTGTTTAATTTGTTTGTAAAAGGTAACGTAAGTTAAGATGTCTTGACCGTGATTTGGATTTGGATTTCACTGCCAAACTAGATATGCTATGCGGATATTGGATTGATTTGCATACCCAAAAATAGCTCTTGAACTGAATTTCAGTTTAGACAGTGCAAAAAACTATTTGCATCGCAATTACAGAAAAATATCCAAGTTTTGTCTTTGTTTCGCACTTTAACGCAAATTCATAGAAAATTGTGGAATGACGGCTGCTGATTGTATTTTAGCGTGTAAAACATAATCAACAAAAGCATCCTCGGGAGTCTTGATCTCCTAATGAATGAATGAAACCAAACCATCTTCCCTCGTCTTGCCTGGGCTGGGCGTTGTCCGATTTGTCATGGGCAAATTTCCATTCCTCCACAACCGCGCATTATTCCTGCATTAATCTCTGGCTGGACGGGATGACTAATCAATATCGCCTCATCATCTCATCAGTTTTCCATGATCAATCCAATTCAATACAAATTTTCAATCAATCTTCCCATCCATCCCATAAATTCGGATCCACCCTCCATCCTCCTGTCTCCACATCATCATTCATTCATAGACCTGCGTTTTTTTTATTGGGTCGTAGCTACTTTATAATATCTCTAATGTCTGTCTGTTCGTCGGTCCGTTTGGACAACAACTTTTAAACTTTCAATTATGTACAAAATCAGTTTTTCGCAATTTAAGAAATTGCAAAAAACAGATTTCGCTACTTTGATCAAGCTCTCTGTGCAGCCATAGTTTATTAACATCCCACCAAAGTTTTGCGAGATACTGCGATACGATAAACTTTTGCAAACAGTGCATACAACTGTGAGGGTGGACAGGTCGAAATCTGCACAAATAATTTCTTTGCACGCTTACGCTTTTGTCTTATCTCCTCATTCTCCTTTACGATGAAAGATGCACACACATAACTAATGGATTTAGTTGGAATGGTATCAACCTCCAGCTTACATAGTTCATCTCGGAAAAACAATCATTAATCAATATGGGATTCGTGGGTATGGTTCAGCGAACTGCGTCTGCCTGCTTGGCATTGAATTATGACGAGAAGGCAAAGAGCAAAGACAATACGACTTAATTTCATAGGAAAACTGAGGGTGAGTCACTAATTCATGAAAAAAATAAGTCCGAGTTATCTTTTTCTGGTTAATTTTGAGTACCTGATTAGATTGACATTTTTTTTACTTCTCAGAAATTAAATACTTGATCCACACGAATGGATTACGTTTAAGAGTTAAATACCAAAGTTTTATTGGACTTTAAAATATTTGTAAAATAGCAATA
>JAQIWC010000389.1:0-10077 GCA_034694605.1 Folsomia penicula | reverse complement strand
ACAAATAACTAATCTCACTTGCTTGGTTCCAGGTCAAAGTTGAGGTCAAGGCTTATCTAAAAAAAGCACTAGGACTTGTTCAAACCAAATGATACGTGCCCTCGCATAAATCTAGTCGACTTTTTTAAAGAGGAATGCAAATTAACAAATGATAAAATCCAGTCAAAATCAAAATTAAAATCAAAGTTGGATAAAATCAAGGAAGAAATAAACAACTAAATAAAAAACGGATGGATGGGAAGGATGTAACAAGGGGTTGGGATTTGGAATCAGATCTGTCCAGGCCACAGGTGAGTGAGTGAGTGTTTTAGGAGTAACAATGCAAGGGAAGGTATGGACGGATGGACGTGGTTTGGCATGGCATGGTTGGCTTGATTACAGGTATGCATGGATGGATGGAGGGATCCACAAAGGTTTTTCCTACCCAACCAACCAACCAAGCAGGTATGCAAGAGCATGAAGGATGCCATCCAACAGGTAGGAGCTCTTCCACTCGCTTTGACCGACCCAATCTAGCATGACTCGAATGTTTGGAGACCTTGATTTTTATGGGGGCTTTGTTGCCTGGCTCTGGTTTGGAGCGATGAATGCATTCATAAAAGCGTGTGTGTGGGACTCACGTACAAGTTAATCATGGGGCTGCTGCCCCCACCGGCACTCCCACTCCCACTCCTCCCAAATCCAAAGGAGACGGATGTGCTAGGGGAGCTTGGTGGCATGGGGGAAGTTGCCATGTTGGCCGTGCCCGAGGACGAGGACGTTCTTAGCCCTTGATTCAACTCGTATCGGATTTTCTCCCCGGTCAAGGTTCCAATGGTGGAGGAACGTTGTCTTCCTCCGAGGTAACCACCCCCACCTGCCCCACCCCCACCCCCACCCACTCTGGAGGAGGCTTCCAGAGGGGAATCACTGATTCGTGGAGATTCTCGGACACCACCCTCTCCGTCCTCCTCTCTGGAGGTGGTGGACGACGCCGGAGAAACTGTGGTGTCCTCCCCCAAAGAGACGAGGGGACTTAGGGGGTAGGGGATGGCTCCAACTCCTCCCCCTCCCCCAGCCCCTCCCCCACCCTCGGGACGGTTCAAACTCTTCCTTTTAATGAAATGGTCCAAGCTTCGCTTCGCTTTAGTGAAGATTTCTCCTCCGCCAAGGAATTGGTTGAGAAATTCATGCCTGGATTGGAGGATTGACATTTATTTATAACCTTTGAGCTCCTCCTCATTCTTCACCTGTTTTCCGCCGTGTCATGGATATGTTTGACCTGTTTAGCCTCACAATGGACGCGGAGGAGCATCATGAGGAGTTCATTCTGCTCCTGGAGGGACTGGCCCTCGGCGCCGTGGAATTTGAGGAGGATGGAGGCCCTGTCCTCCTCACTCAAGCTCTGCATGTGCTTCAGAATCACGAACTGGATCCGCTCATCACTCCGCACACCTGCAAACAAGAAAGGTTAGGCACTCCCCCACTGCCTTATCTGCCAATCTCCGTCCATACCATCAACTTCCGCACAGAGTTGGCGATACCAAACCATGGGGCAATGGTCACATTGTTGGAGCTTGGAAGCGTCTTGACCTTGACCTTGACCCTGACCCTGGGCTACGAGTGAGGCTTGCTTCAAGACTGGAATAGGGTTTAAAAATTGATCACATTGACAATCGTACATAAAAATGACTCCATTCCTGCTCCCTCACCTTTGAGAATGTCCAGAGCCACAGAGTCCGACTGGCAACGGAAGACGAAAGCTACGTACCCCCCGGAAGAGGTGGACGAAGAGGAACCACCCCCTCCCCCACCCCCTCCAGGGGCCAATGCTTCCTTGCAAATGAAGCCAAAATATTCCTGGTTCTCCAGACCCTGGAAGTGAAAATAAAATCAAAACAAGTCCGTGCCCCCTACTGCCCTGCCCTAGGGCGACTACCTGAGACGACTGATAAATGTCCCGGAAATGCTTGGAAAATAGCAGCGTTTTCTTGTCCGGAGAAATGATTTTCATCTCACACCGCCCAACAATGAGGATCATGGTCCGATTGTACTGGCTCGAACCAATCCTCTGGGTTTCGAAGGGTGGAAATAAAATCATTGAAAATGTTAAAGCAAGGCCCAAAACTGACTCACATTCGTCTCCAAGACTTGTTCTCTCGGATAATTTCCGGTGCTAAGGGCCCGACTCCGCATCGGGCCAACTTCCACGGGAAGTGAAATGCTTTTGACGAGGAGCGCATCCCCACTCGGATTTCGACCCCTTTCCCGCCCAATCCTTCCTCCGGAATTGTACGTGACATCCTCCAAGGGATGAGGGATCGTGGCTTTGACCAAGGGTAAGACGGGGACGGAGGAAAATGGCGGGGACAGGGAAGGCAGAGGTGACCTTGTCGGTGTGGATGTGGATGCCGACGCGTCGACCTCTTCCTCACAAATATTAAAGGCAAAACTTGGCCGAAGATTGGAACTGGGCAAGCTTTCGGACGAACTTTGAGATGAATTTGGTAATTCCTTGAAATTGTTAAGCGGGAAAATTATATAAATCCCGCAAAAACCTTGGAAATTTCCGCATCTATTCAAACCTGAGATCCGCCTGACTTTGGGATGAGTCCTAAACCCTCCACAGAGCCCAGGATCGAGTCCTGGCGTCCCAGGCTGCTCTCATGCGCCCGGAATTTGGTGAGTGCTTCGTCAATGAAAGTGGGTGGGGCTTTTCGATACGACATCCGAAGCTTGCCCACGTACAAGACTTCAAATGAGACCGAGTCTGGGGAAATGACGGAGTGGAGGCGCGGCGCAGAGGCGGAGCCGGAGTTGGTCGCGGACCTGGATCGAGGCTCGGATTGCTTGGAAGCCTCCTTCAGCGTGGAAAATACTTCAGAGACCTGGAATAAACCCAGAGTTGGGCGTCATTTTTTGGTACATGAAAATCTGACATAAATGGCAGCTCAGGCCCTACTTGGGTGAAAAGATGCCATTTTGATTTTTGTGGGGGAGAGGGGGAAGGAAAGGCATTCTTCCGATACGACCCGGACACTGGGGACCCTTCCTCGCCCTCATCACTGCCCGGATGATGAGAGGTTGAGGAGGAACGTTCGGAAATGGTGTCAAGCTTAGAACCCGCACCCATCCCTTTACTTTGAGCCCTACTCATTCCCAAGGAAATCAAGTCCAGTGGAATGGGGTGGGGTGGAATTGATGCATTAACTGCATCCTCTGAATGTCATCGTCATCCTCATCGTCAACCAAGCTATGCCGAGGAGGAAAAGGGCCAAAGCCTAAAGGTGAGAGTGACGAGATGAGACAGTTTGGCGTTAGCTTGGCTTCCTTCCGGCTCTTTCCTCTTGATTTTGGCAGCACAATGATTATGCAATCCACCACCAACACGTTCCAATCCCGTGTTTTTCCTTGCCCTGCTCTGGCCCTGGCTCTCGGTTTGGTTTTCACGTAAATGTCACCGTCATCCAAAATCAAGATAACACGGACGAGGCTGTTTTTTTGAATGTCCTATCGAATCTATGACGAAGGCTCTTTAACGCCGCTATAAGGTCACTCACTCCCTAACACCGTCCCATGCTGCCACTACCATCACTACCAACGCCAAGGAAAGGAACAAGGAAGGACGACCAAATTCTTGACAAAACAAAAGCCTGACTGGACCAAGACATGGACTAGGAAATTATGAATGGGATGCCGACGAGAGAGTCACCCAATCCAAGCCAAGCCAGGGTGGAATTGATTGTTTGGAAAAACAGAGAAAGTAGAATCCCACCCCTGCCCCTCATTCATCCTTGTTGATTTTCAACACCTCCATTTCACAGAAATGCCCCCCCATGCCCCCCTTCCTCCTCATTCATTCATTCCGCAAATCCAAACCAAAGACCCAAGCCCGACCCAGTTTGAAGCCAAGAAAGGAAAGAAATGAAATCAATCCATTACTAAATCAATTACTCCCGGACTTTGAGACAAATCATAAATCTTTCTAAAACAATCATCCAACTAAGGTTTCCAATTCAGCATTAGAAATGTATTGAACTGCACTCTGGACTCGAATGCTCAATATTCATAACAATCCATAAAACGTAAACGGATCTGCCTGCCTGCCTGCCTCCAAAGTCTGGCTCTTTGTTCTGTGCCGTGTAAATTATAAAATTAGAGATGAAAATCATGCCAAAACCCATCCACATGCATAATCCAACCTAACCAACCAACAAAAATGCCATGGGTGGAACGTCTCAAATATCTCAAATAACATCCTTTGGTTGTTAGACTTGGTTAAACGCAGCTCAAATATTTTCCATCCGTTAAATCATCCAACAATTTGTAACGGTTCTTTAGTTTTTGATGAGACTGCGTGTTTTGCATGGTATTTAATAAATAACTAAAACAATGAGGTTCATACCGACTGGGTTTTTCCCCACTGGTCAAAACTAGGCCGTCTCACATTCCCGTGGGGACTTTTAGCACTTTCACCACCACCACCACCACCCAGTGGGGTGGGTGTGGGTGTGGGGGCATTGTAGGGGGAGTATGACGTTAATGGCACGGTTATCATGATGAAATGGGTGGAATTGTGACTACTACGATGATCCCTCCGAGTTAGTGAATCATAATTAAATTAAAACTGCACTTGTTAGCCAAGCTGGATCTGCCTTCCTTCCTTCCTGCTCTCAGTAGAAGGACTAACTGCCTCCCAAACACGAGATCATCTACGTCAACCTCATCCAAACTGCAGGAATGAATAACATGGCACGAAGCCCCCACCACCACCACCACTACCTCGCATCCGTCCGTCCCACAAAAACACGCCGAGATCATGATCATGAACAGAGGAACAGAACACAAAAAAGTGGGCAAAATTAGATCCTTCACTTTTAAATGAGTCCATTCTTTGTGGGATGATCCATAAATGACTGACTGGAAGAGTAGAAAAGTGGAGGTGAGGTGAGAGGGTTTGGCATGATTTTGATAATTCAGTGAAACAAAGAAAGGTGACAAAGTCAGGCTGAAGCGAAGCGTTCCTTCGTTCGGAAGCTGATCCTCGCCATGTCGGAGTCATGTCATTGCCTCATGCCAGCCAGCCAGTCAGCTGCTACTGCTCGAAATCGAGTACACCACGACGTCACCACTTTGTGACGTAATTACTTTTTGCAGAGCAGTCGTTTTAATTTAAAAGTCATATCCGACTCACTCACTCACCTGTGGGGAGGAGGAGCCAGCAAAAAGTCGGCAGTGAAGGTAAATATCATTGGCTCGGAGGATGACGACGAATCCTCCTTTCCGTGCTTCTGGCGCACCCCCACCACCACCCCCCACCCCCTCCACCAGGAAGGAATGGACACAGTCCCCAACTCCAGAGTCCCACATGACCTGCCCACTCTGGAGGGCGGTGCACATGAGTCGACCCCCTTTGATGCTCAGCACCACCTGGAGGGAAGGAGGGAGGAAAGGAAAAGGTCATAAGGTCATTCCAATGCTTGTTGACCCTTCCCGACTGACCTGAGTGGACCCTGAGAACCTCAAAATCTCGGCAATCACCCATGGGATCATTTCCTTGGAGTAGAGGCACCTCGAGTCCATCATTGCGGTTCCCAAGTAGGCGAGGATGAAGCGACCCTCGGCACTCACGCCCACTCCCACTGGCCCCACCCCTTCTGGGGGAGGAGGTGGTGGGTCACCCATGTTCACTCACTCACACTTTTGTTTGAATAAATAAATGAATGGAGCCATCAATGCCCTGGCTGCCTTGGCTTTCCACTTGAGCACGCACTCACTCACTCACCGATCTTAACCCAAAAATCTAAAACGAACCAAAGTGCCTGCCTGCCTGCCTGACTTTGGGTTCCGTTTAATTTGTTTTTTGTAGATCTGGATCAATGTGATCCACGGATTATTGGCATCCTTCCCAATTCAACTGCTTCCTACCCAACCACCCACCCACCCGCTCGAGCAGTTAAACGGTTTGGGTGTGGATGCACAGCTTATCCAACCTCACTCACTCACTCACGGCTTGACGGAATTCAGGAAGATAAGGCAAGACCCCACCTGACCAGTCACACACACGGATTCAGACCCAGAACAATTCAACACATTTCCGTCCTTAATAAGTGTTCCAACCATGATTTTTTCTCCATTTTAAGAAGCCAGTCAGGGTGTCATGATCTCGGACAATGCACACAAGGACCACAAAGCAAGACGGAGTTTCTTGGTTTGGTTGCTTGCTTGCATGTCTGGCTGGATGTTAATATTCATCACTTTCCGAGAGTTGCTATCTTCATCTCAACTCTGAGTTTGAATCCCAAATCACAATCAGTGGGTTATTATCATTATGGAAATTATGCAAATGTGACCGACTTTAATGAAGCCCATACCCAACCCAACCCAACCAGACCAAAGGAAGAAAGGAAGGAGTAATAAGTTTTGGTAAGACGGTGGAGTTTGACTCCTAAAAATTGAGACAAAATCACGTCCCATAGCTCAGCTCGAACAAAGGAATTGGACTGGAATAATGCGTGGTGGTTTATTCATGACTATATTTCTACCCTCTGGATTGATTTGTTTTGTATTTGTTTTGTATTTTAGTGAGGTAAAGAATCAATTAAAATGATAATTAAGCTAGGAGTGTGCAAAATAATGGCAAATCTTTGGCAAGGAATGAAATTCGTCTCAATCTGCCTCAAATGTCCATTTTATTATGATTTGATTACATACGCGACTACGTACACCGACTGGGAGTTAATGTGTGAGAATATGCAAATGTGGGAAATTTGTGCAAAATCTGTATGCACAGAGCTAGATTTCATCTTCCGGCCGATCCCAAGCCACCAATTTGTTCATGTTTTGAACCTGTTCTTGATCGCTCCACTTGTCCAGAGCGGTCAAGGGGCGGGTCTTTCTCTTTTTGGGGTTCCCCTCCTCCCCCTCCCCCTCTGGGGTCCCAGAGGGGAAACCCTCCTTCAACTTTGTCCCCTTCGTCCGAGATCCTCCTCCTCCATCTTCGTCTTCTTCTTCTTCCACCCTCTCGGACCCACCACCACCACCTTTTCCTTTGGATCGACTGCTGCTGCTGCTGCTGGTTTTGGGGGTGGTCTGGGACGTCCCAGGTTTGGCAGACTTTGGTCGGATGGATCCTTTACTTCCGGTCCCTCCTCCTTTTGGAGGAGGTGGAACCACCCCCACTTGGGGGGGTGGGGGTGGTTCTTTCTCTGAAGAAAGGTGCACTTCTTCCTCCTCCTCTTTGAAATCCTCCTCCTCCTCGGGATGTTTGACGTAAGCAGGATTCACCACACCCCCACCCCCTGACCCTGTTGGTGACCTGCTCCCTCCCTCCTCAAACTCCGTGTCAGCAGCCAAACTTTCTCTGGATGAGGTCATATTTCCCGCCACGCCCTCTCCCGCCAGGGACCTTCGCTTCGCGGACTTCCCTCGGGTGGCGGTGCCGGGTGCAGGGTACCTGTGGCTGTACTGGAAGTGCGCAATGTCCTCATCCCCATCCCCAGAATCCTCCTCAGAGTCCAGAGTCACTCGGATGAGGTCCTTCTTGTCCGAGAAGATGATGATCTTTGGCCGGAGGCCGAGTTTGGCGGAGCGACGACGTCCCTTATACACCCCTCCCCCTCCCCCAGTGGCTGTCATGTAGTCGGGTGGTGGTGGTGGAGGGGCAGGAGCTGGGGCTGTCACAGGGGCTGGAGGCTGTGGGGTGCCCAGTTCAATGAGCTTTGTGGGAGGAGACCCAGTTCCGGGTCGGGAGGGGCTGGAGCCTTCCACCGGGGCCAGGGCGGAGAGTTGGGAGACGGCCGAGTTGAGGCCGGCCGCCGTGGCTGCGGCGTGAGCCTCTTTGGACATGAGATCCGTCTCCATGGACTGCTGCCGCGGGCTGTGGAGGGAGGGAAGGAAGGTCATTTAACTCTGACCTTGACCCAGACAAACACTTGACTCACGTTGCATTCTGAGGGGTGCAGACGGACTGGCGATGTCCCCACATGAGCTGACGCATCTCCTCGCCCGTCATCTTCCTCCGCTTGAGCGCCGTGATGGTGACCTTCCCCACCCTCTACGCCGGACAAACACACCAATCAATCAATTATGGAAATGAGGGGATAAACCCAAGAAGGACGGGGCCGAACCTTCCAATTGGCCACAGCCCCCTTCCTCTGCTTGGCCCGGGTCTTGCTCTTGCTCTTGATGACCATGACGCCCCTCACTTCGTTGGACAAGTCCGTGCCGGAGAGTTTGATGGAGTATTCCTGGATGTAGGCCTTGGCGTCCTCCTGACTCACGGCCCGCTCCAGCGTCACCACGATCTTGGCCCACTGCTTGACCCACTCCTTCTCACTCCGCTCAATGACCTGGGAGTAGGTGTTGCCCATCATGGCGATCAACACTGGGAAAGAGCAGGACGCCACAATTAATTGATCAATTAATTAGTTAACTAATTAATTAATTAAACGAGTCTACTGTTCAAGAGCAGGATGGGGACCATGATCATGAAGATGATGAAGACCGTTTTGGCCGCGTTGGGATAGGCCAGCAGGCTCAAGTCGTTGTACTGCAAAGGGACAAGTTGTTAAGTAAAGATTGATTCAAAGGAAGGGGGAAGTGTCATTTCCGAGCCCTGATTACGTCATAAGAGCCGAGCGTCATTTTGTAGAGGGCCATCCAAGTGGCGTCAATCTCAAAGAAGGGCGTGGTCCCGTGGTCGGGGTGGCCTTTGTAGAGGTAGAAAAAGGACTGGGAGAAGGCGAGGAGGAAGATCCCGTAAATGATGGAGAAGGTCAACATGTCCCCCGTGATCATGGAGTAGACCATCGTCACGAAGGGACCAGTGAGCTTGATGGCTCTGCCAAATGGATGGATTAGTTAACTAATTAGTTAGAGGAGTATGCAATGAAGTACCCTACCCAGCAAAGAACATCATGAAAAACCAGGAGAAGACCATGGTGAAGGACAGGAGGGACTCTTCCGTCTGGACATCCCCACTCAGGCGGAAAGGGATGCAACAAAGGATGAGGAGATTTGCCACGAGGAACAGAGCTTTGGGAGGGGCGTGGGGCTGAAAGGGTCAAAAATCAAGGTTAACCAGGGACATGGAGGTCAATCTTACTCCCTCCCTCACCAACTGTTTGATAAAGCTGACAAGCCCCTGGTTCTTGATTTCCTCGCCCTGCTGAACGAGGACGAAGGAGAGGCAGCCCCCCACGGTCCCCATCTCAAACCCCATCCGAACCAAGTCTTGGGCGTCCACCCACTCATTCAAGGGATGGGCCCGGTCCTTGGGTCGGAGGTAGACGGCCACACTCATCGCCACCAAGTGGACAAAGGCAATGGAAATCCGTTTGAGGAATTGGCGCTGGGCAAAGGTCTTCCACTTTTCTTCGAGGAGGCGTTGAATGATCCCGCCATCCAACATGTCCAAGTGCTCCTCCTTGGACCCGGCCAGGATCATGAAGAGGGCGGAGTTCCAGTCTGGAAATGAGGACAGACAGACAGACAGACAGACACTCATATAAAGTCTCCTCCCCCACTCACTTGTCCTTCCATCCGGATGAATCGTGTCCAGCGCATTGAGCGGGTAGGCGCTGCAGGTGATGTTGGAATACCTCCAAAATTCTTTGCAGCTCAGCTCCAGCATTTCCCGAAAGACGGAGGCTCTGCCCAGACGACACGCCAAGGTCAGCGGGGTCAGGCCCTGGTCATTGATGATGTCATTGCTCGCACACTTCTTGGGGTGGCGGAGGGCGTAGCCGTACATGCCCAGCTGATCCGTGACCACGACCATGTGCAGGATCATGTTCCCAAACGAGTCTTGTCGATCCGGGTCAGCCTCCGAGTCCAGGAGGAGGTTGTAGACCGTCTCGTTGTTCACACAGGCCGCCCAGGCCAAGGGGTACTCTCCCAGGTAGGCCAGGCCCTCGTAGTCACTCGATTTACAGGGCGGGATCCGCTGCTGGTCCCGCGGGAGGAAGAAACTCCCTGAAATATGGGAAAGGATGACCTCTGACCTCTGAGATTGACGTTTAAACCACCCCACCCCCCCCCCCCCCACCCACCCACCCACCCACCTATCGCCCTCTGTTCAATGAACGCCCCGGCGTT